>VWYP01029997.1:26979-57437 GCA_013400435.1 Pycnonotus jocosus
TAGAATTTTTGCCTTTAACTAATGTTGTTTCTAACCATCATAATACTTGTCTAAAAAGATGTTTGAGAACCTGCAATTTTCTTTTATTGGAATGAATTAATGATTATTATATCAATGCACCTAACTTAAGAAAAAAAATGGGAAAAAGAAAAAAGAAGAAATTACACAGAATTCAAAATCAGACATTTAAAAAAATATTTTCCTTCCTTGTGTGCTCCAGATGGAGCTGGGAATGCTCCACAGTGCTGCCCTCAGTCCCATGGTTGCTGGTACTGGGTGTTATTTTGGCATCCTGCCTCCCAGGAAGGCCAGTCTGGTCTGACTCCTTGTGGAGCAGAACACTGTGCAGAAGAGCGAAAAACGTCAGAGCAGAGCTCAAAGGCAGAGAAAGATACATCTAATCTTTGCCCATGCACACAACACCCTCTTTGTTGACCAACAAAAAACACATTAAAACCTCCAGGACTGGGCACAAAGTGCTGATGTGAATAGTGACTGCTCAGATGAGTAACACTTTTATTACATATTCAGAACTGAACACTTTGGCCAGAGATGGGGCCAGAATAAACCAGAGCAGCCTCTCTGGAAGTTAATGGAACTATAATGAATTACACCAATTCAGAATTCAGAGTATTATTCTGGGATAGAGCTTGCTGGTGAAATGCACAAAACAAAGCAAAAGGCTAATTGCATGCTGGGCATGAATGCAGTCACTTCAAATTGTATTTCCTGAAAAGACAGCTGAGTAATATCCCTACCTGAGAAATACCTAGAATTGTTCTTGGCCACTCTCTCTCTTGCAAGACCTGCACATAGCAGCTTTGTTCTTTTTTGTTAAATTATATGAAAGAGCTTAAAGTCCATTGCTGTTTTCGTACCCATGAAGCAGCAGGAAAAAAATCACTACCATGATTAAAACATCCATTTTTAAAGCACTAACAGACCAAATCTATTTTGGGATATGAAATTCTATTTGATACAACAAATCTTTCCCAGCCTTGGAAAAGCTGAAAGGAGCTGCATGGCCAGGGCAGTTTTGGGAGAACATTCCCAAATCCTATGACGGGGTCCCAGTCCATGCAGCTTGCTGGCCCCTGAACTGCTGCTAGCCTGCACGCTCACACATCAGAGCCTCTTGTTTTGGTGGTTTAAAAAAGGAAAATGCTCTGTGTCTTCACCATTTACCCTCAGGAACCCTCACTACAAAAATACCTGTTATTTCCTCTAACACTGTTTTCACTAATAACAACTATTCCAGCTGATAACAAGAACTGTGTTGATCTAGCCATCCAAGGATATCTAGGGAAAATAAAGCTGCCTCCTGTCTGCCAGACAGGGATTTTAAAGCCCCTCAGGCCCATGAGCAACAAGGGGATGATTTGTTCCCAGAAACAGCCATGAATTCAAAACGTCAGTGTTGTCCTGAATGGGGACAGCAGCACCCTGGGCCACTGGGAGAAGCTCAGCTCTGAGACACCAGGCTGCTGCAAGGAAAGATTTGGAGGCTGTTTTCCCTTCTAGTTTCCTACCCCAGACAAAGGACACAGATACACAGCAGGGTTAATTCGCTGCTGCCGAGATAAGGGTCACAACTCACTGAGCGACTGGCTGCTCTAACAAATGCAATGTCACATCTCTCCTGCAGTAATTTTAGCAAGCCACAGTGAGGAGAATGAAGTGGGAAATAGCCTAATCTCACCAAAATGCAGTGCCACTTCTTCCTGCCTGATGTCCCTTTTTTCAAAAAATAAAGAAAAAAATTAAATGAAAAAGCAACTTGTTCTGTCCTTTACTCCTATTACTCATTGCTGCAGAAGGAAGGAGCAACACAGAGTGAAACAGACATAGTTCCCACCTTAGAGCTGCAAAAATCCCTAATCTGTGCCACAAATTTAACACCTTGTCTCCCACCAGAAGACAGGAACTGTGGATGATATCCCATTGCCCCACTAAGGCTCATCTCCTGTGCCTATTCCTTTCCCTCCAACTCAACAGGGACTGGCTGACAGTCTCCTGCCCAGGGGGAACTCACCAGTGATTCATTTTAAGGCAACTTTCCATCATTCATGCAGTAAAAATTCTCCTCAATAGGCTATAGACATATTCTTAATGGACTGGGGCTATAGGAAACTATTTAATGTCTTTTAGCAATAGAATATAAGTATCTCCTGAAAGTGCTGGTTTATCTGAAGCTCAGTGCAGCTCTCCAGTGTCTATGACAATTCAGTGGCACAGCTGGCCTTTCCCTGCAGATAAAATACCTCCTGTGCACATAAAAATGCCTACGATGGGATGGCTGCATATTTTCCATCCTTAGTTATCCTAAATAAACCATCTCCTCTCCTTGGCTCTCCGAAACTCAAAGGTCCAGCATGGGGGTTGATCTCTTCTGCCCCCTCACAAGAGACAGGACAGGAGGAAATGGCCTCAAGTTCCATTAGGGGAGGATTAGTTTGGGTATTAGGAATAATTTCTTCACACAAAGGGTTTTCAAGTGCTGGACCAGGCTGCCTAGGCCAGAAGTGGAATCATCCTTTAAAATGTTCAATAAATATGTGGATGTGGTGTTTAGGGACGTGACAGTGCTGGCTTCACCATCTGACTCAATGATCTTTGAGGTCTTCCCCAACCTTTATGAATCTATGAATCTACAATTCCATGTTTCTGTGAGCTGGACAAGACCCTCCTTCTCTCAGGGTGCAGTGAGAACAATACCTGTTTCCGGCATAATGTGATTTTTCCACCTATTATTTCCTCAGATTATCAAAACTGAACTGTGGTATGAAGCTAGCTGGGAGGTTCTCAGACATTGAAAGAGCTTTTTGATGTTTATACGCCTAGAAAGGGAGTAGATTTTTTTCATGTGGCAGCTCCTGAACCAAGTGCTGGAACCGAGTAAAGAATACAGGAGGCAGCTCAGTAGCCTTGAAAGTGACATCACTCTCCCACACAAGCACACACACCAAAGGCTAATCACAGTTTTGACCTTGCTGATGCTTTTTGAAAATGACTGACATCAATCTCATGATTCAAATATCTTAAGGATAGCTTGAAAGCACTCATAGCCCTCAAAAGTCCTCTGTTGGGAATCTTCCAAATCCTGTCTTGCTTCACAGGGAAGGCTCCTAAGACATTAGGACTCATGGCAGAAATCTGATTTTACTCTTGGTAAAATGTCATGGATGTGGTCAATGTCATCAGACTGCAATAATTGAGGTCAGCTGCTCAGTCTGATGGCTAGCTGTGCAACACCTTTCATTTCTCTCTCTCTCTCTCAAAAAAAAAAATCAGTTTAGGAGGAGGGAAGTGGAAAATCGAAGACCACATTTCCATCATTCACAGCCTGCCTCCATTTCTGACACAAGGAAAAGACAGATGCATTCATGTCACAAATGCGAAAAATCTTTATCAAGTCCTTGGTGGGCAGAAGCACTTTTTACATTTCCCTAAAAGCTATAAGACTCAATCATTTCTGGGAAGTTTAAACTACAAGCTCCAGAAAGAAAATAGTTCTCTATTCTCCACTTTAAAGAAAAGTTAAGCTAAGTGCACAATAGGAGCTTATCCCTCCTGGGCATGCAGAGAGGAGGTGTATTTAAATTTCTTCTATATCTTGATGGCATTTTGTGCTTGGTTAGTGATTTGTTAATGTCTTCGGAAGTTACAGAAACTTGGCAGAACATGTTCCTAAATTTCACTTGTTAATGAAATAGTTTAAAACATGGGAGGGACAGAAAAAATAGCAAGGTGAAATAAAAATAGGGCACATCACATGAAAAATGAATGACAGTATAGTGAAATGATTGAAAATCCACTTAACCTAAAAGCCCATCTGCATTTCACATCAATCTCCAAATTTTCTTTTCCTTTAACAATCAAGGTAGGTGACGATATTGGAATTGACCTTTTTCCGCAACAGAACTTAAATCAAATTGGGTGCAATTTACAAGCAGCTTCCACTGGAGCATCAACATGTTTTGAATCTGGTGCATAAAGGCTCCTTTTGCAGGCAGCAGCCACACAAACAGGCAGCAGTGTTCTGTGGGGAGGTTTTTTCAGCACACCTTGAGACATGGCTGGGAATTGTGACTCAGATTTGTTGTTGTCAAGTGAGGGAATCAAGAAACTCTGTCTTCAGGCAGGCTGCAAACAGTGCTGGGTAAAGGACAGATTTTGTGAAGGACAGATAATGAATCCAGTGCTCTAAGTGCTAATTGAACTGAGGAGCAGTGCTGGAATAAGGATATGAATCACTTCTGGATACAGACGGAAACTGATAGCAAGCAGTCAGTGTCTCACAGCTAATGGAGAGGAGGTGATTCAGGTCAAAGGAAAGGCTTTTGTTAAGTGGCTCTGTTTAGCACGAGGACTAAACAAAAAACCGAACTGCTTCACAAGAAATTCACACCAAGAAAAGCAGCCAGGTGAAAACCATGGGTGCTGTGAGGGTGGGGAGGCCCTGGCACAGAGTGCCCAGAGAAGCTGTGGCTGCCCCTGGATCCCCGGCAGTGCCCAAGGCCAGGCTGGACACTGGGGCTTGGAGCAGCCTGGGACAGTGGAAGGTGTCCCTGTCCATGGCAGGGGTGGCACTGGGTGATCCTCAAGGTCCCTTCCAACACAAACGAGTCTGTGTGAGCTACACACGATCCTCTCTCCTGGATTTTGTGCGATTTTTACAGACTGGCCAAGAAAAATTACTTACTACCAAATATCCTTGTCATTTTGTAAATCCTATATATATTTCCCTTCCATAGGAAGGGGGTGTTCCTGCAAATCCCAACCAAAAAACACTCCAAGTCTTCCATGCAGGGAAAACAGGAGCCACTGGTAACCAAGGACAAAGTGTATTACCTAAAAAAGAGAAATTCAGGGGTTCACAACATGCAACTGCTTTGGAAAAAATCAGCATTTCCAGATTTCCCCAAGATTGTTTACTGCACCCCATGCAGATGTTAGGGGCTCTGTCAGGTAACCCTGTGTGCTGTCTCCAACACAGACAATTTTAGCACCTGCTTCATTCTCATTGCCCTCACTCAAACACTGATCAATGATGCAAGAAGCTACTGCCTCTCTTCACAGAGATGTGTCCCAAATCTTATCACATATTCCTTCCCTGTCCCCTGGGCCATATGGCAGCTCCATGGAAGTGAGTGTTTTTTGCTTTCTTCGTCTCACCTCTTGAACAAAACAAAACAAAAACCAAACCCACCAAAAACAACAAAAGAAAATTCCACCTTCACCAAAATTCTCCAAGTCTTGCTAGAACTCAAAGCACCCAAAATGTTTTGATGCTTCCTGCACGAGCAACAAGCTACTAGTGAGCCATTTAGTTAATGATACTGTTCCCAAAGCAGACCAAATTTCATGCCTAACTAGAGAAGTTAATATTTGTTGAAGTGCAATGAAGTAAACAATGAAGCAGGGAGTATACAAGAGCTTTATTTTATATTTAATTTTTTTTTTAATTACTTTGAAGCTTTCAGCAGATGAGGTGCATTCACACCACATGGAGATGGTGGGACAAAATTTGAATTACCCACTGGAGAGTGACAGAATGCCAACATCATCCCCTGAAAGAACCCCTGGGGATTACAGACAGGTTAACCAGGAAAGGTCTTAAGGAAATTGCTGGCAATCAGATACTCCTGACCTGACCCTTCTCTCCCAGGAACCCAGGTAATGAGTATCCTTGTGAGAATCCAACACCTGGCTATAGATTAAAGAGCTGTTTTTCTCCTAACTGGGACAACAACTCACAGTATGGCTTATCCCAAATGAACCCTGCCTTTCCTGTATGGAATTGGAGACAGACGCAGGATCAGCACAGGGAAATCTGGGGGCTGTAAAAGCCCGGACAACATTGCAGCCAGGTGAGCACACCTGGAAGACTCAGTCTCAGCTAAGACAAAGCCCTGCTCCAAAGTGTTCTCCTACAAGCTGAGTTTATTTCTCTAACTGAACCAAACAGGTTCATTACAGAGAAAAAAATTTAAGACTTTTGGTCTTGCCTGAAGTGGTTACATCCAATTTTTTTCCAAGCTACTGATGGATTAACCCATTAAATCATGGAAATTACTTTGGTCACTCTTGAAAGCAGAGATTTTCAGCTATCAATACAGTTACCAAAGAGCTGCATATTCACTTAAGTGCTGAGGAAATTTTATCCTTATTAAATAATGAAAAAAACCCCAACCTCTGCTCTCAAAGTGAACAAAGGAATGCTCTGGCAGTGAAGTGGGAGTAATGTGACAAAGGTATAGTAAACTGGTTTTCTGCCATGAGCATCAACATTGAAGACTAATGTATTTTGACTGTCGCTTTCAAATAATTGAGGCAGTTGGTTAAAAGAGGCTAAGAAAAACCATCATCCAATAATTATTTTTATTCAATTCTCTACTATATTCTTAGTATATTAAAAAATACTGGTACATATAAATGTATGGTAATGTAGCTTTTTTTGTTTCATTTGTGTCCGAGTTTGGACACAATTGATATCTACACAACAAGGTCTAAAATTTACCACATATTCTATTTTTAAAAAAAAGACTATTAAAGATGGTCACTCAATTTACATTTAGATATCCAGATTTCTAGGAGAATATGTTCTGTATTGCTCACAGAGCATTCAAATTTCTGTTTGCATGAAGAGTGATATTGAGCCTTTTCACACACTGACAGAATCAGTAATGAGTTATAAATGAGTTATTACTGACATTTTCATAAGCTACAAGGGAAGAAAAGGTTTGCAGCTTGATTACAGGGATATCTTCTCTGGAAAAGTTTAAATTTGAGAAGAATTGGTCCCAGGTGATCACAATCACACCTATTAACTCACAGGAAGAGGAGCAAAGCTAGGTAAAGAGTTGTGAAATGGAGATGAGAACTGCAGGAAAACGAACCCATGTGTGAGAATCTTTTTATTTAAATCTACCTTCTCAAAACAAAGTTGGATATTTTGTTTCTAAGAGAGGAGGGTTATACTCAGGATGCCCAGAGTGGGGTTTGCACCTGTTTTCTTAAATATAAATGTAAAGCTCTGAACCTCATAAATTTTACTCTCTCTGGAAGGTTACCAGGTGTCATGTTTTATGTGTCCTAACAGAGTTAAATTAATCAGATATAAAAAAATGTAAATGAATTAGATATTTGTAGGTATGAGGAAATACACATTCTCTGTGTTTCATAGATGTTTGGTTCTCTCTCCACCTAATTTTAAAAAAAACCAAAACTCAGAGCTTACAATACTTTTGCTTTGGCATTATATCCTTCATTACTTTTAATTTATACAATAAGTAAAAACCCCCCACACAAACTAATAAGATGCTGCTGACAGCTCCAGTTTTGAAAACACCTCCCCTCTATCAGATCCCATATGGGAAAGTTCTCTTTTAGAGTGTGTAAGTTCATGTTTGACCTGCCTGAACACAAGGTGTGTAACTGAGAGCTCCTTTATGAGGTGACCTGACCTGCTGTACATAAACCAGCAAGTTCAGGTGAAGTCCCAAAACCAAGCAGAATACAGCAAAATGCACAACAAAATCTGAAGTAATAACTACAAAAGTCATTTGCCTATTGTGTCTGGATTACTTTGAAGCCATTTTTCCCATTCCAAGCTTCACAAATTTCTAATATTCTGCATGAAGTTCATGCACGTGATGTATGCAGCATCATGGATATTGCAGAAAAGGATCCTTGAGAAGAGCCTATCATCCTAGAGATGAAAAGGCACTTCTCAGCCTTCCAAAACAGTAATGGACAAAAAAACCTCTATGTCTTCCAGGAAGTCTGGCAACATGCCAAGTGATTTATGTGGAATTTGTGTATCAGTTTAGTGCCATGATTTAGGGTTTCCATTGAGTAAAGCAAATTTTTCTAGTACCATTTTATCACCTCACTCTCAAGTGTCTTTTAGATTGATCTACGTGCCACTTTCAGAATAAAAGCTTATGGACACATAGGAAGGTGAATTTCGGACAGTACCTTTTACGTGAGATGGACATAAATAATAAAAATATCCAGTAATATAAGCAGGTCAGGAGGAGGAAATAAGTTTAAAAAAAAAAGTTAAAGGGAGTATTACATTCATTACTTTCAGATGAAGCAAAGAGATTTCCTTCTTTTTAATCAAAGGTGTTTTAAAGCATTAAAATAGAACAGTTTTTCTATTCCTGTTCCTATTTTCTATTTCTATTTTAGATAGTGTGATGATTTTGACATTTGCTTAGGTAAAATCTGTATCTTATCAAGTTTCCACTGGCTTAAAGCACAATAAAAGGGCTACAGGAGGCAAAGCCAAACCAACTCTCAAATCCAGCCAAGACCCACCAGACTCACAGGGTGCAGCCTGGCTGAGAAAACTTCCAGTTAAAAACAGGGATGTGTGCTTTAACCTGGAAAAGCAATAAATCAACGGAACAACCACAGGGCTTAGTGCAATCTTGAGTAACCCAGCTTTTAATCAAGATAGGCTGTCTGCTGGGATGAGACACCGTAATACAGCTGGGAAGTCATTAAGATAATTATGGCAGTGAGTGTTGCACAGGTGGCCAGAGCAAATGCCATTCTAGGGAAAACCACAACCCAAATAAGAAATAAACTGGTGTGTGCACCCAGCACTGGGGAACTGCCCACTGCCTGACTCCCCAGCAGCCTGCCCAAAACACACAGGAAATGTGGAGTTTGAGATGGCAGCCGACAAAATACTCAACTCAGCATCAGAAGAGCTGTTATCTAGAATGTGGAACAGTCACAGGTGACAGCAAACTCTGCTCGAATGTGCTGCTCCCTGGTGTGCCAGCACCTGCAGTACCCAGGGTTTGTTGGCTGGCACTGATAGACAGCTCATTCCCTAGCTGAAAATAAGGGTGTTTATCCCAACATTCAGGATCACTACCCTTTTAGGAACTTTTCTTCCTCAAGAATCAATACTTCTCCTTGTTGAAAGGATCCTTCTCTAAGAGCCAGCAGTGCTAAACCAAATGTCAACTCTTCTAAAGTACAGACATGTTTTCAAGAAGGGAATGCAAATGCACTGTGTTTTCTGCACGTCAATTATCTTGTTTTCAGTATATCGTGAAATATACCTAAATATTTTTGATGCTGTTTCTTCCTGTCTGAATTACAACTCCCAAGGGGCAGGGTTAGATGGGATATTGGGAAGGAAATGTTCCCTGGGAGGGTGGGGAGAGAGGTGCCCAGAGAAGCTGTGGCTGCCTCTGGATCCCTGGCAGTGTCCAAGGCCAGGCTGGACACTAGGGCTTGGAGCAGCCTGGGACAGTGGGAGGATGAATTTCAAAATGAAATTGTGTGACAGAGGTTTCCTGAGCAGGTTTGCATTTCACTGTGCACCGAATTCAGTCATTCCTGTGGTCCATAATACAAATATTGAAGAATAATTTGGTGTAATAAAAATAATCCCTGACAGGTCCTTTAATTGTATCAGATCCCAAAAGGACCATTGTCCTGGGTGCTAAACAAATGCAGGGGCTATGGATTAAAGGAGGAACAAAAGCTGGAACGGGGATTGCCCCTGGCAGCTTGCTGATGGCTGGCAGGAGTTTCCTGCTCAACTGATAAGCAGTGACTCTTCAGCTGTGGATTAGAGCACGATGAGGCAGAGCAGGGCTGTGGTGGCACAGCTCCAGCACCACCGATGTTGCAGTTTCGCAACTGGGGAGTTAAATTCACTACCAACAGGTGTCAAAATAGGCTTGGGAAATGATTATTAAAGGAAGGAGATAACATTTATGAAGGCACTGCTTCATTAATGGATTTAATTTTGATCTATTTACTTAAGAACTTGAGCTTTATGTCATTTATTCTCCTTTGCATGAACATATTGACACCCTCCTCAAAAAAAAATCCCACCTCCGTTCAAAGTGCACATCGCTGAACTGTTGAAATTACCCTGTTTTTCCAGTTGAGGAGGAAAAAAAATCACTGGATTCATGGGTGTGCATCAAGCCCGGAATCACCAGCTTGGTCTGAAAATGATTCTAAAATAAGGGTCTTACAATCTAACTCAAATATAATAAAGGCAGTTGATTTGATGATTTATGCAGAAATGAAATTGCACTTGGAAAGATTTTACAACTCACCAATAAAATAAAAGTTCTTTCACATGTGACATTTAGTAGTATGTGGATAATACAACAACATTTTAAAATTTTACCTTAATCAATACTGTTGCCCCTAACTCTGCAGTGTGATCAACAGCTGCTCTAATGTTTTTGATCACTCACCAAACTTTCAACAGTCTTAGCAAGGCATAAATCTGTCAGTTATGCAATTTCACTGAATAATGACTCATTTTGGAGCAACCACATTCAGCTGCATCACTTTATATGCTGAAGTAGGAACAATAAGAAGCTGTGTAGAGAATATGCAGAGATATAAGCAATTTTGATAATTTTCATAGAAAAATGTCAAAGTAATATGTTGTAAATCCCTCTTAGTGCAATAGTCGCAAGAGGACTTTTAAAGGGGCATGGAACATCTTGATATTTGTACTCTAAATGTATTTTGACCATGGCACCTAGTGTAACACAGAGGGAAACCAGTTTGGCTACCACAAGTATTTCAGAGGTATAAAACCATCAGTTTGTGGGGGAAAAAATCAGTATCAAGTTTCAGGGGGAAGGAAAACAAAAGTTATCTACAGCTTTAAGGGAAAGGGAAGTGAGATTATTCCTTGGGATGAACCATTTTCAATTATAGCCTGATCAAAACAGAAATAATTTAAACTCGAGGTAAATTAAAATGGCTAAGTATTAAAACTCCTTAAAAACAGGCTTTTAAAGAGAAGCCTTCACAGATGGAACTTTAACTGCACAGCACAGCTGGGTGCTGTTACAACAGGCTTTTTTATTATTATTAACTTTGATCAAAGCTTATTAACCAGCAGCACCAAGCCATCAGTGGATTGGACTACACAGGAGAGCTAATTAAATTTAAAGGGCCACGAAGTCCTGAGGGCATAACAAACAATCCCCAAGGTAGGAGCATGAATGGAGGGGGTGAGAACATTTGCATGGTGAGGCAGTGGGAGATGGCAAGGTGCTTACTCTTATTTATTGTGGGCTTTGCAAAGAGCTTAATACAACAAATTCTGAATCTGTCCTTGTCATCAAACATGCAGAAAAGTGTGGGCACTGAATATCTGGGGAAATATGGAATATTTCCACACACCTTGGCAAGAAACAGAGATTGTAAAATTTTGTTTGATTCAACAGTGCAGATCATGACATCCCTCCTTACCCTAAGGAGAGGTAACTTCTACCAATTATAATGTGAAATATAGCTAAAGAATTTAGGGCCAAGAGAAAATAAAACAGAATGCAAGCTGACTCTAAATTGGTGCTCAGTAGCCTTGTTTTGTTCAGAGGTGGATACATATAATAGCATTTCTAACTGAAAATAACAACAATGAATCATAAAACAATTTCTTCCATTGCCTACATCCCACCTTCTATGTTATCGTTCATATCTACAATGGATTGCAATAATTAAATCTTTCCCTGCAGTTTTGTCATACACCTGGGTGGAGGAATAATATTCTCTTTTCTAGTCACTTTCTGGGCACTGTGAAGAGTAAACTATCACCCTCCATCTACTTTTCAAGCTCCTGGGAAGGCAGCAGAGAGGGGCAACATTTATCCCATCCTTGCTCATGTTTTAAAAGCCTCCTCACATGTGGACCACTAAAACATTTTCCAGTTAATATCAAGAGTTGATTTGCAGGACAAAGCCATTATTTCCAACCACGATATCAAATTATGATTTATCGGTCTGATATTGTCATTTCAGGATCCCTATGGGGAAGAGGTCAGTAGCTGAAGTAAACAAAACCAGTAAAATTCAGTGCAGAGGGGAAGAAAGAGGAATCAGTAACAGCTGGGTTGTCCTTAACCAGAAAAAGTGTTTCTATATCTTAAAATGACAGAAGCATCTTGCATCAGTGTGGTGGCATCATGCTGAGTCACCCACTCACTCCTGTGGGCTAAGAGAAACATAGGCTGGCAATTTCTGGGAATTGTGGTTTGGGTTTTTTTCCCCTTAAAGAACAATTGTGTCCAGTTGGCAGCAGCACACAAGTGGAACCACAGCCTCATCCCACTCCACACCTTCTGAGATATTTCCAGGTCTTCTCCAGATGGGGGAACTTTGTTGAAGAGCCAGTAGAGAAAAAAACAACTACACCTGGGTTTTGTAACTCAGAATCTCACCAACCCCAGAGCAAAACCTCAACAAGCCAAAGCAAAACCAACACTGTCCTGCTCCCAAGAAACATTCCTGACACTCCATCCATGAAGAACAGCAACAGGATTTCCTTCATCTCCTCCTTCCTCTCTCAAGCAGGAGCTCACAGGCATTTCAAGGACTTGACACATCATCTGTAGCTGCTGCTTCAGAATTTATTAAACTGCAGTGAGAGCTGGAGTTTTGTGCCTTTCTCAACCTCACACTCACAGACCTAAGTAAGATTTCAAATAAATTCCCCCCATGCTCATGGCATGACAGGCAAAGCTCTTTTAAAGAACCACACACAGTATTATTTAGAAATGTATTATTATTTATAAATGTTATACCAATTCTAAGGCAGATAATTCTCGCTCTTTTTCTGAGTACTTTAGAATACTTACAAATTTGATTTTAATTTCTTCCTTTACAATACAAAGCATTAACTACATCAGTGTGCAAGCAAGACAAAAACTACCTTGTTTCAGTTGATCTTTGCTTTAAGCTATGAAGCACAAATTGTGAGAAACCAAACCATACCTCAAACCTACAAATAGTACTGGAAATGCCAAAAAAAGAAGAAATTTTAGGCTCCAGGATCTGCTCCTTTACAAAGATTACAAATAATCATTCTTACTCATTTTCTTAATGTTTTTCTTAATTGGGTCTTGTTACAATATTTGCATCAGATCAACCCCAGACTGATAACTAAATAAGTAATTCAATTTTCTTTTAATAAACATCAGCAGGCTTTTTTCCATAACCACTGAAATACCCTGGCATCTGAGTGCCCCAAAAATTCAGGGAGAAGAACAATGATTGGTGGTTAAGAAAAACCTTCACAGAGTTTTAACCTCTGCAGTTCAACAAATCCTGATTTTTTTTTGCTGATTTTGCAATGTCTGGATTTCATCCCGAGGAGTTGCTAGAACAGAATTATGTTGTGATGAAACCATCCCAAGTTTTCCCCTCCCAATACAAACCCAATCACCTGCTGAGCACTACTGCTTTTTCAATTAATAGTGAATTATTTGGACATGCACAAATACAAATATATTTTTACTGTGTATCTATGTCTGCCTATACACGTCTGCCTTCACTTTCCTTCAAAGAAGTTTTTTAATTATGATCTTCTCTCTTGATTGTGAGTTTCACCAATATCTACTAAATCTATGTCAATGATCTTCTAATTCTCATTGACCCCTGCAACAACATTTCAAGTCCAAAAGGAAAAGAAATACAATGATGGACCAGGAGACACAAAAACTAAGATAAACAGAAACCCCCCCCAAAATTATCTGTATAATCTTTTATGTCTTACAGTCCTTGATGCTTCACGTAGCTTTGAGCTTCATTATCCACTCATTCCACTCATCCTTGAATTACTAAGGCCATAGTCAGCCTCTTTTTGAGTGTGAAGATTCTAGGACAGACTTCAGATATTCAGCACCCAGCCCTGCTTTCCCAACGTTCACTGAAAGAGAAGGCTGTGCGCACAGGAGGAGCACCAGCTGACCTCAAGGATACTCACTAAGAGGGCTCAATGGTGCCATTGCCCTGAAAAACTCTAGTGTGTTATCCAAAGCATTAACTTTATGGTCTTCATGTTATCTGCAAATTTTGCATCTGAACTCTTCCAGTCAGTAGCAAAACCCTGAGGACTGCATCCCTCAAAAGCAAAAGAAAGCACGTTTTTTGTTTGCATCTCAAATAAAAACATGGTGTATTTTCCTGTAACATTCATCTGTCCAGTCCCTCATGATTGCCTGAGCAGGGCAGTGGGTGTTGTTTTCATTATTAATTACATATCTCTGTCTGAAAATTCTCACTGAGCCAGTTAAGCCCCACTGAATTTAGAAGACTCCACACCTTCCACTTTTTCTTGCCCTCTCACAAAACAAAGTATTTCTCATCATGTTACCGGGACTGAACAATTACCACCAGACAGCAAAGACTTCTGGAGAGCACAGTGCAACATTAAATGATTTCTTTCTGTAGTCACAATTTCCTCCACTTGTCTGAAGCTCTACCTTTGTATAAAGCCAAAAACTCCTCAGCAAACAGGCCCACATGAGTGACAAAGCTGTTTGCCACTGACAACAGGGTCCTGAACACTTCCTGTTCCCAATGTGCACAGAAAATTGCTGTTTTACAGGAACGCATTGCTGTCTGGATTACCTTTACCTGTGTTGGAAATAAAAAGCTCCAGTGAGAGAACCCATAGCAAACTTTGCAGACCTGAAGTGAAGATTATGTATGTATTTTTATACACATATATGTATATATCTGTACATATATATAACCCTATTACAACTATCAATGTAGTTTTGAAACTTTGATAGCATTTACCCCATGTATTCCATGGTTTATCACAACCATACCAAAATCCTGATTCACAGTTAAATATCTTGTACTGCATAATGGGCCATCACTGCATCCCACACACTTTACAAGGCTCTAGTCCTGGAAAAATTCATCAGATTAAGTTTCATGAGCATCTTCACAAGGCCAAAAATTCTCTGACAAATTAAAGTGGATTCTGCTATAAATACATTTTCATTCCATTTATGCACACAACTCTTTTTATAGCTGTTAAACCGCCTCTCTTTCTCCTTTTTAAACACTATTGAAACTGTCAGGAGCTACCTTTTACACTTTATCAATCATAGCACGCACATCATGATTCCTAGAATTTGAAATGGAATTGTTGATGGTTCAGATATTGTTAGACTGTCATTAGTTCCGCAAAGTGTGTAATTTGTCACTTTGCAAGAAATGACAGTGCCTTCACTCGTGCAGCATGCTTTTAAACCTCCCCTCTCTAATTTGAAAATGCCAGTATTGTACTCTGCTTCAGGAGAGGTATTTTTAAGGCTTGCTAGCTGGCTTGTCACAGAGCAATCTGTCAGGTAGTATTTTGTCTTCCTTAAGGTTTATTCACACAAAGCCAGTCTGTGATATAACACAAAGACAATGCTTTCTGTCTTACCTGATGGCAACGAGGCTCGTGCTGGATTTTCACTTTCCTCATCAGTGCTGGCATCATAGTCATTTTCTCTCTTTATAGCCATCTCAGTAGTAGCTATACTATCCCTAAAAACATCAAAAGAAAGGGAAAGAAATTAACATATTTTTGTTTCTCAAAGGAATTAAATAATTCAGGGAGAGTATGCACAGAATTACCACCTATGGAAAGGGCAGGGACATGATCTGATTGGAAAATCAACTGCAGCCCAGCAGAAAACAGGACAGATCCATCAAACACTCACTTCTTGGCTACAGCACCCACAGCAATATGCTGCTGCTTGCAAGGATGCCAGAAAGAATCCTTCTCTTCCACGACTTCCAGGATTGGTTTGGATAACCCAGCACTCAGCCAGGAAGAACTGTCACTCACTGTCAGGGCCAAGGAAATGGAAACTGAACTCAAGCTAAACTCAAATATGCACCAGGTACCACACCAAGAAACCGAGGAAAATTAAATACCTTGCACATTTGGCATCCACTGCAGATTCTTTAGCTTCACTCAACAACTTCTGCAAGTTTCTTATCTTTGCCTTCTTTTCATTCAGCACCAAAACAAACCTGCTGTAAAGGTCTGCCTCCAGCTCCTCTTTAGCTTCCACGCATTTTTCCAGCCTGCAGCACAAAATTAACACCAATTCTTCTGTTTCCTAGAAGACAATTCTGTTGTGAGGCCAGCCAGGAATCCCTAGTCCAAACCACACATGACTGGTCCAGCACCTTGTGTCTGAAACAGACCAGAGTAAGCTGCTTTTTTTGTTATTTTTTCCACAGGGAAGCGCAATGAACTCTGCTTCCAAAAGGGAAAAGTCCCCAGATGCGAACCTTTCTCTCCATGCCCTTTTTTTTTTTTTTTTTTACTGATAGGTTCTTGTGCACCTCCATCTGAGACAATTAAAATTTAAATAGGCAAATGTTCTTTATTTTCAATGTTGAATCACAACAGTGGGCATACCTTAGCAGGATACACATAATAAGATTATAAATGGATATGACTCATCTTGACAGGTCTCAAATCTGGACCACACACTAGTGTAAAATATATTTGAAGATGAAAAGAAAATTCTGAAATATAAAAATGTTCAGAAGCTCTTAATAACTTCAGAGGAAAATATACTTCAGGTTTTTTAAAAATTTTAGTATGCACCTGTTGGTAGGTGAATGTCAGTAAAAAGAAGCACAATGGGAGTATGAAATTGAGAAAATGGGTGTATAAAGTCTCATAAGCAAAACTAGAATACAAGCAAACATGAGCACAACAAATCAAGTGATTTGTGGCAAATGCAATTCTGTATTTAATCCTTATATTTCACAATCTTTCAGTCCTTGGGTTGAACCACAAACATTTTATTGGCTGTGTACACAAGATGCAAGTAAACATCTCAATAATCTTACTGATCATGGTAAATGTAGTAAATAGTCATAACTTAAAAACATTTTTTTCACCAGCCTGTGTAAGGCTGTAATAAAGTTTAGAAGGCTTACTATGCTGTTAAACCCAGACATGTATAAGACTTTAAAAATATTAATTTATAAGGCAAGAGGTTTCAACAGACTTCCTACATAATAATAATTACTTTGTTCACAGATCAAAACCATATATGATGTAAGAAGCAAGACAATAACAAAAAAACACCCAAAAACTCATGAAGTATTAAGCCTACTGTTTAATGCTTTAGGGATATGCTTGATAGTTGATAAATAATTCATCTAATTTAAATGCAAATAGCAGAACATCATTACCATATAGATCAGTTCAAAAATTCCTAAATGAAAGCTCATAGGTACTAATCAACTACCAGGAGACTTTCCACCTACAAAAAGGAAGTTAACTGTTTAGTGGGGAATAAATAGACAATTCACAAAGAATCAAAAAACCTAATGCAGGGCCCAGAAGAGCCTGGACATGCTTGATACGAATTATTTCTGTACACATAAAAATGGGGGAATAAAAGGATTTTGTCTAAAATATGCTAATCTTGTCTGTATAAAATCCTGTAGAATAATCCCCTCTCCCACACATAGACCAGGGAAAGTGGTTGCTCTCTGCCTTTACTTTGCCAAGGCACTGGTTTGTATTGGAGCAGTTGAGGCTGGTTCAAATATTGAGAAATGTGGCTGACCTGGCCAAAAAAGTGCCACTTAAGATAATTTCAGTGAGGCCTTTGAGAGTTGCAAAGACATCCCCGATGAAAACCCATGAAAATGGAAACTCTCAGTGAAGTAAAGCTGATGCTGCCTGCACTGTGAGTAGTACAGTGCAGAAATCTACGGTAAGACTAGCCAATTTCTTCAGTCTCTGGAGAAAAAAAATTAGCATCTAGAATACTAGAATTAGAATATTAACTCTTCCCTCTGGACAAAACCAATTAGTAGTATGCCATCAGATAATCAATATGATTGTTTTAATTTATGTGAACACCTTTTTTGATTTTTTCCCCATTATTCAAAGCTATCCACATCCAAATACAGTCTTCAGACACAGAATGGCATTAACTTGGCAAAACACTCAATGTAAAAGCACTGAACACCACCAAAACATCACATTAATGCTGTACTTTGAATTTATGAGCCTTTAAAATACACTGTTACATGGCTTAACTGCTACTTTAAAAGAGAAGGGTAAAAGGCAAGGGTTTTGGGGACAGAGCTGCATTAATTGTGCAGGTGGGGTGGCTCTGTGGAGGATCCACTGAGGCATTCACCACCTGAACTATGTGAGCACAGAGCAGAGCTGGCTGGGTTTCATTCCAATGCCTCAGCGGCTGTAAACACAAACTTTAATTGCCATTCCTCACGTGCTGCTGCCTGTGTGTGTGCCCTGTGCCCCTCAATCACCATCACCCCAGGCCAAATGGAGCTGCTCATCTCACAGACAAGCTCCCAGCACAACGAACCCCAAGTGGGGGTTAATTGCTGGAGTGGTGCTTCCCAATCTGTGCATCCTCAGGTCTCTCTGCAATGCTTTTCGTGTGCCAAAATGCACCCAAGGTGACAGGCATCAAAAATCCTGCACAGCCACTGAAACCAGCCACTGTTAGGGACTATGACAAACAATAAACTGAGAAATTAATAATAAAACCCAAGATTTCAAGTGCTGACCTAACACAGAGTAATCACATGCTCTACAGAGGTGAACGTGAGCTATGAAACTTAATGGTATTTCTTTAATTATTAGTGGCAACCTTCACAATCCAGCACTATGAAGGAAAGAATTCAGCATCTCTGGTATTCATGCCTGTTCCCAGTGCTCTAAAATAATTCCTGGATCTCGCGGCACTGCTCCCTTGTATTCCAGATTCACCCTTCCCCCAGCACTAGCAGTGGTATGGAATGTTGATGAGCTAATGCTGAAGACTCAGTTTCAAGCCCGAAGTACCTGGCTTGCATTTTTATAATCTGCTTGTGGTTTAAATATACTGTCACTGCAGTTGACCACAACATAAATTGGCAGCTATTTTGAATTTGGCTTGTCTACGCAAATTTTAGATCCCTGATAACATACTCCACGTCTAAACCAGAAACTGGATTTTTATTGTTCAAGGAATTCTTTTGCTACAGGTTATTATTACTTAAAATTTGCCACCTCCACTGTCATGGGATCACAGATTGGTTTGGGTTGGAGGGGCCTTAAAGCCCAGCCAATTCCACCCCCTGCCATGGGCAGAGACATTTACACTATCCCAGGTTGCTCCAAGCCCTGTCCAACCTGGCCTGGAACTAATCGGCCTTGAATTTTCTACATGAAATAAAGAGAACAGCTATTCTGCTCTGATATTTTAACTCATCCATCCCTGAGGTGTGCACACACAGACACACACACTCAACCCCCGGCAGCCACTTCTCACCTAAACCCCTGTGATAGTCTAGAAAATTTGAACAGGGAGATGGAAATGGCATGATTGAATAATTCCACCTAGTGCCCAACGACTAAGGGGCACAAAAGCAGCTCTCAGAAGCCTGCCTGCTATGTTTTAATTCTAATGAAGTCCTGAGGAGAGAGGCTGTGAGCTGAGGGAGAAGCAGGGGCTGCGGGGCTGGCGTGAGGCAGGAGTGCAATTTTCCACACCACGTGCTCTGTATTTCATGTTTCACCACTCAGCACCGTGAGTGGTGCAGGATGTAAATCCTGAAATCCTGCCTCCTGAACAAAGACAGGCACAGCTTTGTTCAGCTCGGGACAACTCTCAGCGTTTGGAGCCAAAGCAGCAAAGGGAGGCAGCAGGGTAGAACTGGGCTGTGGCAAAAAGAATCTTAAAAAAACTACACACCAAACCAAATCTTAAAAAAAAAACAAATAAAAAACTTACCCCAAAAAAACAAACCAAAAAGCCTAATATTTCCTGAATGAATATGATTTTTGAATTAGTTTTATTCTGCATTTAACAGACTTGGCCAAAGACTGGTGACCATAAAACCTTCAGTGTGTATTTTAAAAAAACATTTTTCATCTACTCAAAACTATAAACATGCTAAAGAAATCCACCAGCTTGCACTGAGAACAGTCACGAAACTCTGATTTTTTTTTTCTTTTTCCTCCTTTTCTTTGGGGTTACTCTGTAAAGTGCCACCCCACCATGGAAATTGATACAAGCACTAATGCCTCTTACACATCAGCATGTAATGCAGTACAGAACACAAGTTATACAATACACTATTGTACAATTACACTGTTAAGCAGTAAAACACTACTTAGGGAGGCCCTTTGCTTGTCAGTGAGTCTGACAGGAGAAACTGTTACTCATTTTAATGAGAAGGAAACAAAACTAACTCCTCCCAAAAGTTGGCTGTCTTTTTCAAGGTAAATTAACGCAACTTAGCTGCATTCTTTCATCAATCTTCCTAGATTGTGTGTTTTTTCAGGTAAAGCTACAGAAAAGCAAGATAAATCTCGGACTGCTTTGTGCTAAGAGTTCTGTGCTCACTGAAACAAGCATAGATTATTTTACTACAGAATGATAGACTATTCAGATTTGCAAATGCAACAGCAATTACAAAAATCTCTTGAAAAATAATGGTACATTTTCCCATAATACTGCACTAATTTTTCAATTCCGGCTTCTTCAACAAAGAAAAGAGATGAAAGAAACAGCAATTTATTCCCCACTCAAAAATGTATATAATTTACACTGCCAGTCCTAAGATTTATAGGAAATAATATTAATGAAAAGGTTTCCTAAAGAAAGTGAAGATAATTCCACAGATTTTGAGGTATTTGGCGTTTTTTTCTAACTCATAAGCTAAACCCACTTTTAATTTTTAGTATCAGTTGAACCTTTGTCAAAGGGAGAAGATTCACAACCACATGAGCTGTGGGTAACTGAGCTCAAAATATGTCTCAAATGCATAAAAAATTTCGTCCACTGCTGCTGAGCTTCTCAGGTGTCACCTGTGAATCCACCTGGGAACTCACCTCTTCTCCACGTCGCTCCAGTTGCTGAAAAGCCTTTCATTTTCTCTCTGCAGATGCTCAGTTTTTGCCTGCAGCTTTCCCAGGTTGTCCAGGCAGTAATCAATGAGTTCCTTGACCACCTCTGCTGGGCTTGGGACTTCTTGCAGCTTCAGAGATCCAAGTCTGAACTGGGCCACAAAGAAAGAATGAGTTATTTCCACTGTACAAGAAACTTACACTGAAGCTTTGCTCCAGTAAACTTGAACACATCTTTAATAAGTATAAGAAATACCTTACAGTCCTCCAGTTCATAGGGAGATAATAAATTTTTGTCATTGCAGAGAATGGAGGAATATGTGGAATAACCTAAGTGCTAATTATTTCCAGAGGGCTGCAATGTTGAGAAGGAGTCTGGAGCATCTCTGGGCTGGCCAGAGACTGCGGGAGCTGGGCCTGCTCATGCTGGAGAAGGGAAGGCTGAGAGGGGATCCCATCAATCCATACAAACATCTCCAAGGGGTGCCAGAGGATGGGGCCAGGCTCTGCTCAGTGGTGCCAGTGCCAGGATGAGGAGCAAGGGCCATCAACTAAAGCACAGCAAGTTCCAGCCCAGCAGCAGGAAGAACTTGTGTGCATGGAGGGGCAGAGCCCTGGAACAGCTGCCCAGGGAGGGCCTGGAGTGTCCCTGTGTGGAGACATCCCAAGCCCAGCTGGCCATGTTCCTGTGTCACTGCTCCAGGGGACCCTGCCTGGGCAGGGGCTTCGGCTGGGTGAGCTCCAGACATCCCTTCCAACCCCAGATATCCCGGGATTCTGTGATTCATGCAGCAAATATGAAAAATCTAGCCAGTCACCTCCAGGGTACAGGCAGCAAGTTCTTAATCATAAGAAGACTCCTTCAATTAAACAGGCAACCTCACCAATTCAGTGAAATTAAAGGACCTATAATGAATCACTGTGTTTCTTCAGCAATGGGGATGCTGTACAGGACATACAGGAGCTCTGAACATATTTGTTTTGCCTGGTCTGGGACAAACAACAGAAAACCATTGGTTTTGTCATGTTAAAGGAAGAACAGCTCAGCCATACATACTAGCCAGTGCCAGCTGAGCTACAAGCATGCAAACCTGGGTGAAGACACATTAATATCCAACACAATAGTTTGAGGGAGTAGAAGAAGGAGAAGAGGTTGTCTCTCACATCTTGTGATTATCAAAAAGACTGACATAAATTTTGTGGCGTTTCCCTATGGAGAGACGTATTACCCATCTTTTCAATTTGAATACACAGTTATAACATCATAAAAAAACCCCCATAAACATAAGTGGTACACACTAGGGAAGAGTTCACTCTGTGTTGTGGCACCTCACCTATTAAAATCAGAAATTAAGTTTGATTAGTTTTTTCCCTCAATTTTACTTGAGAGGACACGGAAAATTACATAAAAGACATCTATTAAAAATCACTATTGTTTGTTAACTTTTTTTTAATGCAAGTTTCACTAATGCCATGCATAAGTTTTGCCTCAAAAAGGCTCAGTAAAAACTGCTCACAAAGCTTTCAAAGACATTGCTTGAAACAAGGAACAGTCCTTCCATGAGGACCTTTTATGTGTGGAAGTCTCTGCCACAACACATGATACCATCCTGACCTTCTTCAGCAAGGTCAGTCTATCAGGAAATGTGGAAAACCCAAAGGTTTCATTTCCAATTAGCCACCAAATTCACATGTGCTGTCTCTAAAGCATTGTTGTCTTTAGCTAGTGTACATCTGATGGCTACAGATGAAAAGATGCTTTTAATTTATTTTTGGAAATTAGATTACACTATCAGTAGCCCACAGACTGGCGTGCACCCCCTGAATATCACACTTACTGTCTGACAGCATTAACAAAGATGGACGTTTGTGTAAAGGAAACTGTTTTTCATCACTTGCAAGCCATGGCCATGCTATTTGGATAAAGAATTCACAGAGATAGAGAGGCACAGTAGCACAGATAAGTAGCATCACAACCTTTTACTGAGAAGGAAATAGCACGGAGAGCACATCATTTTTGTCTTATGCCTTAATATATTCAACTGAGATGAGGTACAGGCAAATATACTTAATCAGGACAAACAAATTAAGAGTTTTCACTGCATAAAAAGAATACAAAATGAATAATCCTAAAACAGGTTAAAGAGAGTATCAGTAGAACTATTCTGAAAGCCTGGTACCACTTGGCACAACCAAAATCACACCAGACACACTGCAGACACTCCAAAAGCAACTGTAATTATTTTTTTAAAAAGAAAAAACCAACACTGCTACAGAGACACAGAGTATGTGCCCATCTTTGCAGGTGTTGAAGTCCAACACTGATGGTCAGTCTTTACTTCAGCTTTTAGTTCAGTCTTTATGCAAAGCAATTGACTATCACCTATCATCTCACAATAAAATTCACCGTCCTGTTTCTGTGTCTTAGACACTGAGACCTGTGCACCATTTCTAGGAGGTCCACAAAGGCGAGTAGAGCAAGCCCATCACCAGGGAGCTTAAATTTATCATGCAGGTGCTGACAAATCAACTAAAAAAAAGAAAAAAACTAGTAAGGTTTTCTGCAAAACAAGTGTTCTTCTGTATCTTCCCTTCTCCCCCAGTCATCTAATCTTAATTTAGGACACTGTGGGGAGCACATTATCCAGCTACCTCCAGGAAAACACAGAACGTTTGGATACAGCCCTAATTAAAACAAAACTAAGGTGACAGCCTGGAATAGTGGAAGGTGTCCTTGGAAAGGAGTAGAATTAGATGGGCTTTAAGGTGCCTTCCATCCCAAAGCACACAGTGATTCCGTGATCCTGGGTTGTGTGGTTCTCTGCCTCGCTCACACAGCACGTTACACAAAGTGCACCAAAACCCCCTTCCCTGAGGCTGCTCCTCCAGCACGGAATTGTTTTACACCACCTATTTAACACACAGAGACGTCAGCACTAACAATAGCAACGCTGCTATCTCGGCAAATTACAGCTGAGTGGTGTTTGCCCCACCAGGAGCCCGGTGCTGAGAGGCAGATAAGCCAAAAAGGCAACCAGGTTCACTGAATTCCCAAAGCAGGTCTAAAACAACGTAAAGAAAAAATAAATCTCAAGGCAGTTCTGCTCTGCAGTCCTGCTGTTATCCCGAACTGGAAAGTGTACTGCTAAACGAGAAGATGACAAAATAATACAATTTTACATCCAAGGACTCTAAATTTGGGACAGGTGTGTAAATTGCAGGCAGAATTGTATTAAAATTAAATGTTGTGGGTGAAAAAATATAACATTAAAAAGGTGATGTTAGTTTTTCCCACACACTGCTAAGATTTTCCTTGCAACTAAAGCAGGAAAAATCCAGTTATTTGTCTTTTATCGCCCAAATCACAGTAGGGAAGCTGCAAACAGTCCTAGGGAGATGCAGTGGAAGTGGTTAAAGATCAGGATACCACAACAAACAGTTAACTGGGTGGGATATCAAGATAAACGGCTCTTGCTTACTGCAGGAGTGAAAGAAAACATCATTAACACCTCACTAAGCTAATTTGACAACCAACACGTCTTCAGTTTGGATCACGTTTCCAAGGTGATTTTGTAAATTTTTAACGGTGATTTTTTTTTTTTTTTTTTTGTTAGCTTTGTAAATTCCTGCACGTTGCTGCTCCCCAGAAGAATTTAAATTTCTCCCCATCCTTACAGCTGCTGTAGCTCTCTGGCTCTGCATCATCTGCAGATGTAAATAATGTGCCTTCTACTTCCCCTGTCAGATCATTCAAGAAAACATTATGTAAAACACTGAAGTACTAAACACTTCATTTATACAGAGAAGGAGCATGTCTGGTAGAGGTCGCAGGAGACAACAGTCTGACTGTGACTGATACACTGCTGCCCTTCAATATCTGTTTTATTGTTTGTTGGGACTTTATTTTTTCAAATTTTTATTTTTTTTAAAGGCACAGGAAGATGAACACAAAGGCATTTATAAAGCTGTGTTCCCTTAATCAGAAATCACAGTAATCACGTATCCACCAGGCCTGTATTTTGAGCTTAAGAAATAAAAACAAGAATTAGAAGCTTATGACAAAAATGTAATTTTTCCCTGACCTCTCACCCTGCCCACTGTTTGTCTTCCAGAGATGAAGAAAGAAGTTATCTCAACCGTAAGAACAAAATATTTCAGAAATAACTGAAAAGCTTCTCAATTTTTCTTCTAGATGCTTATGTTATTAAAAAATGAGACTTTTTTTCAGAAGATTCCAACACTGAAAGTTACTTTATTGTATAGAAACAGTGAATTTTAATTTTGCATTGAGTCACACATATCTGCTATATAATCTTTGCATTACTACACTCCACTAAAAATGAGAATTATCATATCTAAGGCAATCATTATTGGAGGTTATGCACTGAAAGGAGAAGAGAGTCACACAGCAATGATTCTCTTCTGAATAAGATTCTGAAGCTAAACACTGACAGTGAGCATCTTTTCAATAAAAACAATTTTTCACTATGTCTGTAAGAAAAAAATGTCATGCTGGAAACTCTCATTATATCTGCTTTACTGGTTGTGATTTCTCTCTGTATTGGTAAAATATTCTAACAACTCTTTCTAACAGTATTTTTTACCCACAATATATGTATGGAATTCTAGACTTCCATAACATAAAAAAAATTAGACAGATTCTGTCTTTTCTTGTCCTGGTAGGGTAGAGCATACATATACAGAGAGAGAGAGAGAGAGAGAGAGATATACAAATATCTAGATATCTAGATATAGATATATATAGAAAGATGCATTTATAGATAGATATGTATGTTGTGTGTACTTATGAGCCTCTCTCCCCTATTAAATCTTAACGCACAGTACTTCAATTTTTCCTTCTCTGTTTTGAAAACTAATTCACAAACAATTTTTGGAGAGAGCACACTTGGCAGATACTTAGGTCTAATTTTGAAATGAAAATATTCCCAGAGTGTGAACTGAATGACAGAGGTTTAATCATACAAGTCAATCTTGTACAGCCTGTTACAGGCTCTAACTCAGCTCACTCAGCTTCCACTCCTCCAACCCCTGAGTGAGACACAGAGATCCCTGTGCTCTGCCCCTAAAACAGCACTTCAGACTGAGCTAGCACACCCAGGAACACCTACCTCCTTGCAGACAGATGCTTCCTCCTGCAAGGTATTGCCCAAGCAATATCCTTTCACCAGGGAAATATTAAAGAAGAATTTGAGGGTGAAAAAAATTAATTCCAGAGCAGCCCACCAGCATGGAGCAGCTGTGCAGTCCCTGTCTGGCTTCTTGGGAGACCTGCAGTCTGTGAAAGCAGCTGTGACCCCTATGCTGGAGCAGGAAAGCCCTACAGATCCACAAAACAGCAAATCCTTTTGTCGCTACCCTGTTCCAAGCACAGAATCACAGAGTCAGAGAATGTGAAGTGTTGGAAGGGACCCCAAAGCCATCCAGTGCCATCCCCTGCCATGGGCAGGGACACCTTCCCCTGTCCCAGGCTGCTCCAAGCTCCAATGTCCAGCCTGGCCTTGGAAGCTTCCAGGGATCCAGGGGCAGCCACAGCTTCTCTGGGCACCCTGCGCCAGGGCCTCCCCACCCTTACAGGGAAGAGTTTCTTCCTAATATCTTACCTAAATTTTCTCCTCTTTTAATTTCTACCCATTCCACCTCATCCTGTCCCTCCAGTTCCCAATGCAGAGTCCTTTCCCTCTAGCCCCTTCACATACTGGAAGGTGCTCTGAGGTCTCCACACAACCTGCTCCTTCATAGGGTGAACAAACACAATTTTCTTGGCCTGTTTTCATAGCAGAGGTGCTTCAGTCCTCCTTATCAGCTTTGTGACTACCTAGAAAACCCCTGCCAGGAGAAGGTGTTAGAAGCTGTACAGGTGAACTACCCTGAAGTCCCCTACCCATGACCTTGTCCACTGCTGATACTGAAAGCAAATTGTTTACTACACAGTCTGAATGTCTTAATTAAAACTAAATAGACTTGAGTTAATTTAATTCTAAATGAATTGTTACAAAGGGAATTTGTGCCTTGCATGTGAGATAGAGCAAGTTCTTTTTCTCAGTTGAGAGCTAGAGCTCTTGCAAGACAGGCAGGCTGTGATTCCCTGTTAAATATCAGCCACCTCTCCTATTCCACAGACTCTGAACTAAGGTAGAATCAACACTTGGATAAAAATAAGCTTTCACTATGAAAATACCTATGAATTTTAAAAGAGAAAAATGTTAATGAAAATTCATGTACAGGGTTAAAGAACATGACCTACAAATGAATGATGCTGACATTTACACAAAGAAAGTATTGTTACAAGCTTGAATCTGGAAAGCATTATACCATTTTTATTTCTTAAGTCAATCAGTGAGTGGTCTTGATTTTTTAAAGCTGTGCCACTATTATCTCCAGGGAAATCATTCAGCAGTAACTATGACATCCCTGGGTGTGGTAATAAAACGACTACACTAAACTTGCACAATACAGTGATGACAACGAGAAAGCAGAAGTTGCTTTTGTAACAGCAAAATCTAGGAAGCTAGAAAAAATTACACAGCATCATGGAAGCCAAGAAATCTGGCAGGTTACATCAGACAGTGTAAAAATATGATCACCAACTCCAAAAAACAAGTTTAACACAAAAACTCTGCCTGCAACAAACTCTCCCCCTGACGAAGGCATTACATCTACTGTAGTAAAACAGCTGACGTAAGTGATTGATACGTCTCTCCAGTTTTTACCACACCGCAGAAACCCTCAGAATTGCCATCCTATTAGCTCCACGTCCACTGAAAATTAAATTCCTTCTGGCTTCACTATTTTGCATGAGAGCAGTCCCCAAGTATTTTTTCGAGAGTGCTCCATTGTTTCTCAACCCCACACATTCATGGCACTGTGGGCCCCGTAAGGACTGGGGTGCAAGGAGGAAAACTACAGAGAAATTGGGAACATCACCAGGTGCTAGAACACACTGGTATCTGTCCCCACAAGGACAAGGAAGGCTCTATTACTTCTTCCATCCCTCATCCAGCTTTATGCTCAGCATGGGGCAGCAGGCTCTGATCCTGAAAGCTCTTCATGGAGTTACTAACTGGGAAGGAACTGTGCAGGTCTAAATATCATTTTTGTGTGACCTGCAACTCAGTGCAATCACATGAAACAGCGTCACATAAACCCTTTCAAACAGGAATTTCATGTTTCAAAAGATTTTCTTCATCTCATTAGTGTAGCTGAGTTATTTTTTCCTAATTTGTCTCCTAAACACATGCACATGCTCAGTTTGTATCCATTTGTTCTAGGACATACTCTATTCCCCGGCTTACAGAGTTCTTTTCCCTCTGTCATGTTCTGACTCCATAATTTATAGATAAATAAATTTCTCAGCCAGTATTTTTTTCTGTTGGACTAAAGCTCCATGTAGCTTTGGCTACGTACATGTTACTTTCTCTATCCCTCATACCACACAACCTTCCTCTCAATTTCAGCTTGCATTTCTTGACTGTGAATGACTAGGAGGGGACATTTAATTTCATATATAAACCACGTTGAAGTACACAGTGAAAATCCACAAAAAACAGACACAGACTTTAACACTCATATGTTCAAATCTCACATAAATCTATTTGCATGTTTAATTTCTTTCCTTTAACCCTGTCACATGTACCCTGTGTAAGAATCACCAGGATACAGGGACTACCTGCATTTTAAGATGCCTAGTTCTTCAGATAGTTTTGGAATTAAAAATTGTAAATGAAAATAGTAAGAACATCAGTTAATTCTTAAACCTCCCTAAAGCCATGTAAATAGGTTAGAGTACCAAAACCACCTACTGAACAAGTAACTGTTGGATTTCTCTCATGAATGGCACTATACCTATATGTCTTTCTTCAAAGCCTTTGGAAAACTTCCTTGTTTATTCTGTACACTCCTCAGAAACACCATATTTCATCTATCTACACAATCAGCTATTTTTGTGAAGCTTAATCCCACCCAGGCTGAAAGGGTCTTTAGCTACTGAATTTTGACAGCTGTGGCATGGTCTGGTCAGGATCTACGCAGGCTATGATTCCACTACCTCAATGTGCCCTATAACCATTTTTTCAGACTTACTCCTAACTAACCTTAAATCCATCCATACATACATGCATATGCAAGACCCAAATCATATCTCTGTAAAAAGTATTTCCAAAAAAGAGATGTATTTCCAAAAAAGGCATGAACTGAGTAAAATTGCAGAGCATTTGCACCACAGAATGCTTTTCTCTCAAGGTGCCAAGCCACAGAAAGCTGCCACTAATTTCTACCCACCTACACCAACTTTTTTGACCACTGTGCAACTGGATCCCTTAAAATTAGAAATACACTAAATACTAAAATGAACTGTGGTGGTAACACTCAGCACCTGTAGCATCAGGTATCTCTTCCACATTTTTTCCCTTTTTTTTTTTTTCCCTAGTAGTAATCACATAAATTGTTTCACTACACCAAGGGAAAAAAAAAAATCAAAGCAATTGGAGTAAAAAAGCCAAAGGCAAAAATCTATAAAAATCAGGTGCAGAAGCTGCTTTTGAGAACAATAATTATGCAAGAGCCAATTATGCCTTACGGTTCCACAAACAGTGATAATATGATTAAGAGAAGAACCAACAAATCAGACATTTTGTTGGATTTGGAATGAAATTACTGTTTCACAAAAGAACTGGCAGGTTTGCATTTTATGCATGCACCCCAGATACTTTACTCCTCTTCTATGCTTCCCCTCTTTTTATCATTCCCTTCTCTATTTCAGGCAATATTGTCCATTCAACTCCCTGCTACCCCTTTGCCTCTGAAGTGAGCTTACAAAGAAGACTGAAGCAGGACACCTTTAAAGAACCTTTATTTTTTTTTTCACCTTTTCCCTCATTAATTCCGTGGCTCCAGGCAGGATCAGATGTGTTCCCACCTCGCTGAGCAGGCAGTACGTCTGTGAGCAATGGAACTACTGAAGGCTGGTTTCCTATGGCTATGACTCTTGTGCTGGATCCCCTAATGTCTAAAAAGGTGAGAAATCCAGTCAAAGCTTTTCCCTTATTTAATGCATTCATAACTTCTCTCTCCCATGAGAATTTGCTAGTGTCTAATAATACAGTTGATCTCATTCTGCAGCTTTTTCCAAAGCAGGCACATGAATAGGGTCTCTTTTTCTCCATCCAAGCACCTATTTCCATGAAACTAGTAGGAACCTGATATCTCTGAGACCTTTACTCCTGTCAAATCTGTTTGAAATTGTCCAGGAGTTTCAAAAGTTATTGAGGGGAAAGGGAGGAGGTAAGAGGCTGGCAGTCAGCAGAGGCACACAGCATGACCACATAAGCTGTGTTTCCTTAGGAAGCAGGGTAAAACACTTGCACTTTTTATTATTTTTAAAACCTGCCCTAAATGAATTAGGAAATGAGCTTTACTTGGAGATCTAAACTTGATTTCTTCCTTGTTTTTCATGTAATTTATAGTATGGCAATAATACAATAGACTTTAGACATTACACCTGGATTCAGATCTCAGGGCTTAAATGCATGAACAGTTCAAAACTGTGTTAATTTAGATTTCACAGGGAAAACCTTATGAGATAGCTTAAATCGGAATTTATTTCCTAGAGGCTAAGAACAGAACATGGGCTCATTACTATAAAACAACTGGCAGATAAACTTATCACACAGCAACTTCCTTGAGTTTGAGGCTTGATTCTCCCTGAAAGTATGAAAGGATATCTGGCAAGGATTTTTAATTTAATCTGATG
>VWYP01030014.1:0-36539 GCA_013400435.1 Pycnonotus jocosus
GGCAGCATGGGACTGGTCAGGATTCTGGGGGATTCCCTCCTCCCTTCATTGAGTGGATCTCTGAGATGTTTGTAACCCAAGAGCTGTGCCCCTGTTGTTCCTCATTGGTCCTTTCCCAGACCCCTCCTCTCTTTATAAGCTGCTGCACGGGATTTCTCCCCGCTCTTTGGGGCAGACGCTCCCTGAGTAAACCCAGGTTGCTGTCCCCACAGAGAGTCTCCTCTTTGCTGTCCTTTGCCACTGGGACACGGGGAGAGCACAGCACAGTCCAAGGACTCACAGGGAAGGTGAGGTCTACCCATAGACTAAGCCATACCTCCAGTATTGGTGCTGCTGGGGCTAGCCAGGCCAACGGGGTTGTGGCGCACCGCGACAGGTTACCAATCTTGTAAATTCATTGTAGAAATAAATAACACATAAATTTGCTGTTCTATTAATAAGAGAAGAAGAGCCCTGGGAGGGGGTGGAGAACCAAAGTTTGCCCATATTTAGTCTCAGAAGGAAGTGCTGGTTTCCTAACCAGATAACAGGAACTGTCAGGTCAGTTGTGCCACCTAGAATTTCTCATTCTTTTCGTGTCTTTCACATCTCAATTCAAATGATAACGCACTAACTTTTGAGATTCCTGCAAGGTTCTCTGCTTAGCTCACATAACCCTGGTCTTAAAACTATTTACAGAGAGAAACTATCCAAGAGTTTAGTGATCTCCAGGTGTTGAATGCCTGTGATCCAGTCCAAGTAAGTGTGTAGTTGAAGTGAGTTCTTCTCAAATTACTAGTTTTCCTTTTCTCCCCCTCTGCCAACCACCTCGGTATCTCTGTCCCCAGCCTTCAAAAGGAGCTTCTAGTATCTGGAAGAAGAGCTTCTGTCAGATTTACAGCTGTGCCACAGATCCAGTGCAATGGGAGTCTGTCCCATCAGGTTTTTCTCCTCATTGGTCTCTAATCATGACAAAAATATGTCTGTTTTGTTACCAGCTGCTGCCCTGTAAATCTTGTAGGTCGCAAGCAGTTCCTTTAAAGAGCTGCTCTAGAATAATTTCTTCTTCTTTCTGACCTGGCTTGGAGTAAAAGGGCATAAGAAGACAGTTGCAATAATGTGTGAAAGAAAAACATAGCAAGAAATTAAAATTGTTTGCACCAGCAAATTATAGGAATCAAAGAAGCAAGAATCCATGTACACATTGGTATAATTTTGACACACAAGAGGACAGGGGTGGTCTGCCTTGTCTTAAAAGAAGCTTTCAATAATTAGTCTGGTAAAAGTAAAGTAGCACCCTGTAACATAAAAATTACCAAGATCCATGCAGAGAAAGCAAAAAAGGCATTTTCATTTAATAGAAAAGAAACTCATGTTATTGTGTAAAGCCTTGCTGTTCCCTGAATCATCAAACCAAACCTTGTACACTACTAAATGAAATAATTTAATTATATACAGTTTTCTGTTAAAATTTTAGTTGACTGTGTAGGAAAATATACCCAGATGGTTGAGCATAAGTGCATTTTATTGTTTCCCTTTGCACAGTTATGGCTCCCTGAGCTATAAATTCCTGGGACTTAGTGGTGGTTCTGGAGTGGTGCTTTACAGTATGTGTCTGCACAACTCCACCCACTGCTCTAATAACCTCATCAAAGTCCTTTGGAGATAATAGCATGAGACAAAGCATTATGGAGAACTTAAAAGTGTGAAAATAGAAAGTTACAGTAGTGAGGACTAGCCAGGGGCTTTTAATTTAAAAGTAACTGGGTAACTTTGAATATTAAAGCTTTATGATGCAGACATTATTTCTTTCAGCTCTAAACATAACATATTGCCTTTCTCCTATATTTTCCTCTAATCATAGCTTGAAAACTTCAAAAACTCGACATTTTTACTCTTAAATCCCAACATCCAACAAGGAATCTTTCAACTTTCTCAGCTATCCATATATAGAACATTGTATTTCCTTGGAACATGTCCACCTGCCTTAACACACAAAATTATATTCCAGTCTGATTCATAAGCTGTTTGCTATTGATTTTCAGTTTGGGAACTTGTGAAGCACGAAAAGGAGGATTCATTAACACACCCCCTTTTCCTGTTCCCTGCAACACTGGCTTAAAGCTGCAGTTTGGTGGTGTCAGCAGGGTCATATGTCCCAGAGTGTGGTCTGTTAGTTAATTCATCAATTAAGTTTTCAAAATGGCACTCAGAAATCTGAAAAATGCATCTAGTTTCTCTGTACTCAGCAGTAAAATAACCAGCCTCTGCAACATCTTTTCACAACTGTTTTCCACCTCCTCTGCTCATGCTCCTCAAGCAGGATAATGTTTATTTCTTCGTGAGTTTGTGAGCTCTAAATCAGTAGAAATCTGACTCTATCAAATGCCTCTAGAAGTTAACTGTAATCTGTACTGTGGGAATATACAGATGTGTGATTTTCAGGGAAAAGCAGGAGACCCTTAATTCCCAGGGCCAAAATGCAAACTCCTTTTAAAAGGTATTCTTAGGCTTGAAATCTTGCCTGTATCCAGACTTGATACATTTTGCTCATGAGCACTGTAAGTTTCATAGGAATACCTGGCCCGTGGATTCTTCAAGAAAATATGGAAGCTTGGACAAAAAGTAACTTTCTTTAACCCTCATAATAACTGCATCCATGAAGTGTCCCATCTTAGAGATTTTTTTTGTGAGAGTAAGGGAAAGGAACAAAATATTCATGAATAATTTTATGAGTTCTGATATGGTTGCAAACACAGGAGGGTATAAGGTGACAATGTTTAATCTGCCTTTGGTGTGACATTCACTCACAATTTCAATAAAGTGCTGCTGTGTGTTTACCCTAGAACTTCAGCTCTGTGGTGCTTGCATAGCTTTTAATTTAAGTGGTTAACCAGCCTTTTATCATGAGTCTGTTCTCTTGTCAGATAAATAAACTGAAAACTAAAACTTTTCATCCTTTTTACCTAAATGTAGATTTTCATCTTTTTATTCTGATGAAAAATTTACATCCCCCAAATTCTCTATGTCCTAAATCTTGGATATATTGGGGGGGGCGGTATTTTTTATTTTTAATTTACATGTTCATTGTTTTCACCTTTCCTTCTGGCTCATCATGCATTCCTTGTATCTCATAATGGTTTCTCTCGTTTTTCTGTTTCCACCCCCCTAGTTTATCTGTTCTGAATTTTGGGGCTGGTTTAGCTTCTAGTGTCCATCCCCCTTATTAGGGAAAGCAGCTCAGCAGTCACAGTTTCAATTATAGTAGTGCAATGATGATAGATCAATGGCATATCAAAGTGTGGTATGCTGAATGTGTTTCAGTTTTGATTCTGAAGTTGAAAAGAAATGCAGCTAATATCTTATTTCCATGAGTATATGTGTAAGAAAAGCAGCATCTCTAGGAATGTTGACATGAAATGTGAGTTAGGACAGCAAATGATTACTGGCATACACATCTTTCCAACTTACAGTAATTCTCATCTCACGTGCAAAGAAAATCAATATATATCAGCTAAATAATTTTGTTCTTTAGGTATTATCTGTAGGAATTTGGTACTTCCATTCTTTGGCAGAAACACTGACAAGTGAGTTATAAAGGTATTTGAATAATTTCTGTCCATTTCTATGTGTTGCATAAATCAAGACTAACAGCCAGCAGGTTTTCTGGATTTTGTCCAAATTACAGACTTACCATGCTGCAGATAGCTTGCATGTTTAATGAATATTTTCAGAAGGTTTATTGAAAACAAATTATACACTGAAATAAGACATCTGATGCTTGAATCAAAAACTAAGATTGTGATACATTTTTATTGTGTTGTATAGTTTCATGTAAAAATCTCGTAATGTTCCCAGCACAGTATAATTTTCATTTTGTAGTTTTAGATGTATATACAAAATTTTCATTTTTAGGTTCAAAAGATATTTAGTATTTAAATGAATGTAATGATTTAAGAAATGTAATATTGATTCAGCTCAAATGTGTTGACAGGTTGTTGACATGAAAAAATAAATTTGACATTGTAATATTAAGTAGCTTAAATACTATGGATTCCTAATCATTGTATTTATATACATCACCTCTAATGCAAAGCTGTACAGGTGTAGCAGTGCTCCTGGCCAGCACAAGCAGAGTGTGCCTTTTTATGTGCCGTGTCATTCACAGGCAGCATGGTCACTAGACAAGGTTAAAAGATAAAGGAATTTCCTTTTGCAATTACAGAGTTTTAAAAATAGAGAACAACAACACATATGACAACATAGTTAATATTATCTATGGCAATGCCATACCACAGGTAAATCCTTCTTAATTTTTTACAGTAAGCCAAAATCTGTCTTTCTCTCAGTTTTTTCTTGTGTCTTTCATGCCCCATGGATAGGGTGTTACTGGCTCTGCCTGTTCCTGCCTCTGAACCACCTCTCTTGCTGTTCCACAAAAGACAGGATCACAAGCATTTTGCATCTGTGCTCTTTTCTCTGTGCATTCTACTCCAGCCTCCTTGTGACTGACACAGTACATTTGGACTACACTGGCCTGCATTACTTCTTTTGTATGTTCCTTTCACAGATTCAAATGGCTTTCCTGGTGGCAAATTGCCAAAATGCTTGCTACCTTCTGGAAACTTGGGCTGCTGAAACCTCTGGGTGCATACTGTTATTATGAGCAGAAGATGCAGGGATGTGCCTGCCTGTGCATCATACAATGACTTCAGGGGATATCCTGGACATGTGAGGAATAGCTGCCTGCGTGGGGTTTGCCCTCTGTTTGCTTAGCTCTGAGACACAGAATCTCCTCTGGGAACAGTGTCACAATTATAAATATTTTCAAGATCTACAACAGTTGGAGGTAACTTGCTAGTAAAAGCAGTACTAACATAGCACAAATAAACAGTCTTCTGTTTATTCAGGCCAAGAAAAGATTGAAATTAGAGATTGGTGATTGATTACAACATTGATAATGAATAAGAAGCTGACCTCAGCTGCAAACAGGGGCAGAGCAGATGGCAGAGGCATATGTTATGCCCTCTCATGTGAGGGAAACACAATAGTTGGCTCTCTCCCTTGTAACACCTTTTACCTAGCAATAACCTTGACCATTTTCAATAATGGTTCAATCTGCCCAAGAAAAGAATTCACTCTGCTCTGTGCTGCTGCCATCTTCCCTCCTACTGATGAACGCATTTACTACCCCATTTCCTTGACTTCAGAGCAGCCTTTAGCATCATTGCACTAAGATGCACAGAGATTTCTGTCTTTAGAGTTTAGGTTCATTTTTGTCCCCTTTCCTGTTCTGCTGTGCTTTTGTGTGTGTGTCTATGGCTGTGCGTGTTGGTGTCCCTGTAACAAGACCTTCCCTGCTGAAGTTTACAAAAGCTTTTTTTGGCAGTCTCCATTAACCTTCTTCATCAGTTTATTGTGCCCTGAAAATCCAGATACACAGAGATGGCACAATGCACTTCACACATCGAAATGTCAATGTGCTTTTAAAAGATCTGAGCTTTCCAAAAATGCAGCATGAATAAAAATGTTAGTGAAAGGCAATGTGCCTATGTTTAGTGGAGTTTCTTTACTCTGCATGTCAAAATAGAGCACAACTATTTTTGGGAACACCTGTCACCACTCTTACCTCCATTTTGCCTGGTTATTTCCCACTGACATTCATTTATTTTTCTATTTACCCCCTTGCAATTGCAGCTGTGAGAATCCTTGATATTTGGGATAACTCTGACAACTCTCTGCCTTTAAAAGTTCCCTAAAAATATATGTTGCTTCTCTGTTCACAAGTATTATCTTTTTGCTTTCAGGTTTTTATCACCACTATTGTATCACTTAACTTAGAGCACTCTGGGACATAGTTTGTACAGTAGGCAAAATAATTTTGCTTTATTAGGGAGCCATAGGTCCTCAGATACAACTGTTATAAAGGAAATCCCAAGTTTTAGACATGGTATTCAGGCAGTCATTTTTTGACAGAGAAAAGAGCAGATAAATATTAGAATTAATACTGCAGATACTTTGGCTAAACCTTTTTGCTTGATGCTACAGCTCTCTTCAACCACCTCTCATTATTTTCCTTTTCTTTCTTATGAGACACATAAAGAAAGGGGTATTGCCACCTGAAACAAAAATGGCTTTATGTTGAATGATCCATAGCCCCATTTAAAGACAATAATTCTATGAATGAAACATACTTTAAACAGAACTTCAGGAAATTGTTTGGAGAGAGTCAACCATTTACAGGAGTAAAAGAGAGCAAACATAATTGTATAACACAATACAACGTTTGGATAAAGGCTTACGTAATAATTGAGAGATAACTGTCTTGGATCTGTTTCTGAACCTTTTCCTTGGTATCCAAAATTCATGTCTGATGAGAAAGATCTTCACATTAAAATTTTGAATGTTGTGCCATGAAGAAATTCCTTACACAGGAAAAAAAGCTCAAAGAGAAAAATATGGATTAATTTGGTACATTACAGTTTGGAAACATGGACTTTCCAGGATATTAGATCTCAGAGCTCTTAAAATGAAAACCTGAATTTATGTGATATAAAGATGATATTCAGGTAAGAGTGTGATATCTGATGAGGAAAAAAATCCAGACCAATTTAGAAAGAGTGTTTTAGATCTGCTTTTTTAGCTAAAAGTTTGTAGCGTCTGTGGCTACGCAGCTTTTTGTGATATGTGTTTAAATATACTTTAGTCACTATAATAGTCAGAAAAATAGGAGGGAGGGAGTTTCAGTTCTGATGCAGAATGAAGATGACATCAACAAAGTGTGAGCATCACACACACCATGATGGTTTTCTGTGTTGCTGGCTATTGTTTCTCTGCTGATTTAAGAAGTAGCATAAAGCCACCATAGTTCTTTTTTCCTTTTCTTTCCAAAAACCATGGAAAAACCTGTAAGATTGGTTATATCTATTTGAGGTTTTAGAACAATTTCAAACCTAACACTAATATTTGTTTATAGAAGCCATGTATTTAGGAGAAGCTGTGTAACCCTTTCAGTTCAGACAAAAATTTTCAGGAAGATTCTGAGGAATTGTGTGCAACTGTAGACCGAAATAAATGCTTCCCATGAAAAACATACAGTGTTTTAGGCTGAACATGTTTGTTTCTTTCCACTCAGCTGAGTGCCTTTGATGTGTTCTGTGTTGTGCCTTTTGGTGCCATAGAGCTTCATAAATATAAATATTGCTGATAGCCATATAATTATGGACAGATGGACAAGGAAAATCCAACTGAGAGACGCTTATTTTCAGAAATGGAATGAAGTTGGTTTGTTTGTTTTTGTTTATATCAAAGATGCAAAGAAGCAAAATTAACGTCTGCAGTGGCGGGAGCAAGGCAGAAGGAAGCATTACATAACTCCTCTGCTTCCCAATCCCATTCCCTCCACAACAATTTTCCTGACAGTGTTTGAAATCAAACTGTCGACCTCAAATCTCTTATTTATATACTGGAATACGGGCCCTGCAGTTTTGGGGGGAAAGAACAGCACAACAAAATCTGTTGTAATCCTCTCTTGCTCCCAACAAAGCACTTCAGTCTGTTGTGCTTCCTCTTATCAAAACCGAGTTTTTGTTCAGCTTCAGCATTTTCACCTGTGGATCAATGTCCAGAAAAGTTAAAAAGGCTTAGGGAAGAGCTAGACAGGAAAATGTAAAGACACAAAAAGCCTCACAGATCTTTGATCAGTCATGTGGGCATCTGCCCCAGGTGCATTCATTCAGACAAGCTGCAGCCTATCCGTGCATTTCCAGAATTCTCCTGAAAGCTTTGTCTTTAATTTTCAGTCCCTGTAACTGAGAGACATTTATTAGGCTCAGAAACGCTACAAGCTTACATTGCATCATCTCTAATGGTGGGGGTTTTAATATTTTAAGCAATTTATGAGACTGGGGTTTAGTTTAACAGGCAAAGGAAACAATGAGTCAGCAGTCTTGAAATGTTAAAGCATTTGGAGATAGTTGCCCAGTGAAATGCCCAAACCAGAACACATTAACACCTATGAAAACAAATGGCATGTGAAGGGTGGGAACATCTCTGGGATACACCGACTTCAAAAGGTGCTATGACTTTAGACTGCTATCGTCAGGGAAGAGATTTGGGGCTTTGATTCTTGCTGTTTGCTTTGAGGTTTTTTAAGTGTTTCAGGAGCATGCTTTAATCGTTAATGTTAAATAAAATGGTTGGAAAGTGAGCTCTGGCTCCAAGGCAGACTGTGTGAACTGACTGACTCCCAAACCACGAGAGCAGACTGCAGCCACAGATGCAGACCTTGCACCGGGGTGATTTCACACAGGAAGCAGAAACAATACTGGATATAAATACTCAGGTATCCATCAAAGCTTGCCCAGGATATTTTCTTAGGGAGAGTTTTAACTGTCCCAAAAAGGCTAAAAAGAACTAAAGGAACAGTAAAGCAGTGCAAATGACAAGAGGTTCTATACTTGCCTTTCTCTGAATCTTTTTCTCTATCAGAATTGCTGGAGCCAGAGTATCTGCACTACAAGGAGCTACACGGCCCATGTGCTGTAGTCAGTGAGCCAGGTTTTTATGAGATTTTCAAGGAAGTACCCTCACTGATCTGTTTGTCTCACTGAATAGAGAGGGTTCTCTTCATCCAGAATCCAGTCCTTAATGAGGTTTCTATCAGAACAGTCCTAGAGTATATGGATGTGGAAGTCGCATATGACAAAGAATCAGAAAGAAGGGTACAAAGTACTGACTGTTTAAATTAGCTAGAGAGGATACAAATACACTATAGATATTACTACACTGTAATTAAATATAGTACACAGTGTGTGGGGTTTGGCTTTCCAAGCAACAAAAGAATATCACAATGCTGATACTGCATCTCCTCCTTCCTGCCAGAGAATAATTATTATGGAAAATGAGTACTCATCCAAAACACCTGAAGTTATTCATCAGCTACAACAATTTTAATAAACATTTCCTGGATTTGGGATTTTTTTCTGCTCTCTATTGTGTCTTTTCAAGAGAGGTAAAAAATCTCTTTTCATCTAAGTAAGAGCACTATATTTAAACCCTGAATAAATATATATTAAAGATAAGCTATATGTGTTTTCAGAGCTAAATGGAATTTTCCATCAGGATTTTAAAGATCCACATAATTAAACACCCATTGTGGGAGGTAGAGTGTGTTTCTTTGTTTGTTTGTTCTGCAATAAACTTTTGTTTTCTAAAAAGCATTTGCAGTTGATTATATTTTCTTTGTTTATCTATTGTTGACTCAACTGATCATTTTGAGCCCTTGTTGCCACTTCTGTGCAGTCAATCAACCTATTTCCTTTGTTCCACCACAAAAGACATCCTTGTATTATCTGAGATATTAAAGCCTCTCTGTTTTTTGGGGGGAGGAAGCTATTCCATGAGTGAGGAGCTGATTCCATGGAGTGTCTCTGTGTGAGCTGTGTCAGCTGGTGCACGATTGCCGCTGCCTTTTCATGTCTGGATAAACGCTAATCGACTTCTCGGGGTGTCTGTGGAGACGTGCAGGGATTGTTCTGTGGTGGATGAGACCAACATTTCTTGGCAGGTATAAAAGACAGACATAATCTCCTTAGCTGCCTTGTAAACAGAGATTTATCAGTGGGCTTGGATCCAGAATATTCAGATCTGCTGAAACTGATGTTTCGTTTCTAGGATGTATCTCAGCACATACCAGAAGGGACCACAAGTCCATCAGCCCCAAACAGATTTTCTGTTTATAGTACCTCAGTTGCTCGTGCTTGAAAAAGCTGCAGTGAAACAAGGCTACCTTTCAAGAAATTGCCCCAACTTTTAACATATGGCAGCAAGAGTGGAAGGATGCTGATTCAAAGGCCTGTCATATTTTCTTTAATTTTGCATTTCTCCCCTCAAGCTTAGCATTTTTTCTTGTCATAAGGATTTGTCCTACTTTTTCCACTCTCATCTAACGTATCAGGAGTGCAGAAAATCAGAATTAATTTGCAAGTAAAAGTAAATAAATCACGTAAACTCTCAGGCAATCTCCTTTAACTGCCATGTTGTGGTATTGAAAATCACTGTGTATCCACAACATTTTAAATGATGGCATAAAATTTTATAAATCCAGGCTGAATATGTGCTTATAGAAAGGTGGGTACTTAGAAGTATAGAGGACACAAGTAATTACTGGGGCAGATGCTCCCCTCTACTAAGAATCATAATTATATAAGAAGGCCAACATGGTTTTGATGTCATTTCCTGAAATGGCACCATGTGTGTCAGATGTGTAATTTTGGGAACAGAGTGACAAATAAGCAGTTGGCTGATTACTAATATGGTAATTTTAGATTCTCTAATTGTGATGAGTAACAGTCACCCAACTTCACCTCTTGCCAAAATCTGTCTCTGGCAGTTAATTCAATTCCATTGATACTTGGGGTTTTTGGCCACTGGTCTAAGTAATCCCAGCAGAAAGCCTCTGATACAAGGCAGGCCGGGTAGGATGTGGTGTGACAAGGAGTAAGGACAATTCGGTGGTGATGAGGAAAGGCAATGCATTGGGAGCCTCCTTTGCATTCAGGAAGGTCAGTCTCTCAGCTGCTTTTCCCTTTGCTTTTCCCACACTCTTTCATAGCTACAGGATCTTTGAATTTGGAGGCATTGCTGGTTTCTCTCCTTTTTTATTCCTGTACCTTTGAACAAAATGCTTTCCCAAACTGAGGAAATGAGCAAGTAGGAGGTGCTGCTGTTAAAGAAGCAGCACACGTTGGTGGCACCAAGTGGAAGGGAAGGACAGGTGGGATGGGACCCTGGGGCTCATGGGGAACTAGAGAGGATTCACAAAATAATTAATACACCTGTGAACAGCACAAATACAGACTGATGCTCTTATATCACTTGTCACAAAGAATGGGACTACTGTCCTAATCTTGAACATGGCGGCTTCCTTGAAAGGGTATTTTACTTTGTTATATCACAAAGAATATTGCATTCCTGATGTCATTTAAAAATCAGCATTCAAGGCAGCATTTTTTACATTTCCTTTAGCAGAGTGTGCAAATAAATTTAGCAGGTGTTATTAGAGCTGGTAGGGGGTGAAAGGCGAATAAAAATTGCTGATGGGGATTTTCTCTGTGTGTCTCTGCTGGGATCCTGCAGAGACTAGACAGTCTTGGTTAAAGCTGCAGTATGTTGCTCTTCATGGGAAATCTATCTCTTTTTACATTATTTCACCTGTGAAATCTATTTACAGAGGAGGAATTTTCCATTCACCTTTCCTCAAACCGTTTTCTATTGTTGCTCAAAGTGGAAGGGCAATCTGCAGCTGTGTATGGTAAACCAGTGTGATTCGTTATCAGGAATATAAATGAAACATTTTCCTACAAGCTCACCTTTTTCTTTTCTGTGTGGGCATACAAAGTTCAGTGGCTGGGCTATTCACACACTACCAGATATTACACTCTGCTGCTTTTACCTCCCTTTCATGTTCTTTTCTCTTTTCTTAAGACACGTTTGCCTAAAAGTAGGCCAGCATGATGGATTGATTGTGGACTAAAATACTCCCATATCCCAGGTTCTGGATTTTCCAGCTTTAAAAGAACTCTGCAAGGAAAAATGTGCTTACAAGAAAACTGATGTATTCAATTTATTATTTTCTATTGTCTTCAATAGAGCTTACTTTTTAAAAAAAATATGGTTCCTGAAAATGGTGAAAAAAGAGGTTGATTTGCATTAAAATTCTTTTGCAAATTCATTGTTTTGGGGAAAGGAAAGAAGGATATTTGTTCTCAGAAAATACACAAATCTTGATGGTATTGTTATAAAGAAGCAGGTAACCACTCCAGAATGAAGCTGACACTGGTGAAGTCACATGACATTTTCTGATAGAGGTATTCTGTTATTAAGATTCCTTTCTTTTCTGATGATTGAATTCCCACTCTGCTCTCTTGCAAGCAAAAATATGAGCTCTTCTCCCCTGTCCCTGTATTCCTTCCTTGCTTCATACTCTTCCCATCTATTTGCTGCCTTTTGTTGCTGAAACTTGTTGCCACTTTTCTGGAGCATATCCATCTCCTACTGTCTGTGGCTTAATCAAGCTCTCTCTTAGAACAGCTACTTGACCAGGATTTCTGGAAAGATAATGAATTGTTTTCCACAAGTAGCATTTTGAATGCAGAGCTTGTCAGTACAGACAACTCGGTTATTTTCCTAGCAGGACAAGAGAATACAGGCAGAGACTTTTTTTTTTTTTCTCTCTAAATTCCCTTTGTGCCTTTGTGAAAGGATGAGTTTTTAGTATTTTGACTGAAAAGGGAATTAAAGTCCCTGTAAACGTCTGAGTACTCAATGTTATTTCATTGCACACTGCAGCCATTCTGCTGCTGCTGCCAGAAGCCTCTCAAGGTGTGGGGCAAGCACAAGGAGCCTTGCCTGAATGCCAGGCTGTGTCACAGAGCATGGCCAGGGGGCTGTGCTTGCAGGTGGGCACAGAACACCCTGCTGCTGTGCTCAGGGGTTAAACAGCCAGCAGGGGTGTCACAGGCAGAGGTTGTCTGTGCACTCCTCAGCTTGGTTGGGGTTTTTTAATTGCACAATAGAAAATGCAGATTCCATCACCCACAGGCACTTTGGTCAATGTCAGTGGGACCATATGTTCTGTGGAGCTTAGACAGCTTTTTTATTAAGTCTCACATGCCCTTCCTTTCAGGTTTTTTCCTATTTTTCCTAATAATGGAGAGAACCACAATGAGCCATAACTACACCTTTCATATTTGCAGCATTCATACCATGTACAACCTAAACAGCTGCATGAGCAAACAAGGGAGGGGTTTTCCACCTCCTGATCCTTCCCTTACTGTGGAAACACTTTCTCTGAAATGTGAATTGATTTATTCCCCGATATCACGCTGCTTAAGTAACACTGAGAGAGCTGTTAACTATTGAAATCAGTTGATGCAGTCTTAATTCTTAAAATTCGCATTTACTTGGATAGAATTGGACTTTTTTTTTCTAATTTGAGCTTCGTCCCAGTAGTATTAAGTTACATCATGTTATGCAGAATTACAGCACTGATTTCATCTTATTTCAAACTTGTTTTTTCTTTGAACTAAACAAAAAATAAGAAGGCAATATTGAAGTAGAGCAAAAGAGAATACTTTTAATTGAATTCAGTGAGGTTTTATGCTCACTAGACCATGCTATGCATTTTTGTAATAAAAAAGAAGGTAAGAGAAGTATTACTTTTGCCCATCATGGTTGACACCTTGGGCCTTTCCATGCACCTTCTATTCCTTACAGAGCTGCAACATCACAAAGATAAATGTTCTCACACCCTTCTGTCAAAATCACTTTGAACATTTTCCAATGCAAAAATCCATTTCCTTTATCAAGGAAGAACTTATACTAAATCAGAATATTTCTAAAACTGCATTTCAGCATATTTATTGACACTTGCAATGGCTATACACATTTTTTGTCCAAAGCATTCATATTTCTGTGTTGGAAGACTACATTTGTGCTATTTTCATATTTTGGGAATGGAAGCCAAATGGATGTCTCCTTGTGGAGAAGCCTGGTATTTGCATTTATGCACAGAATTATTTTTTGACATGAAAATAATTGAAAGGTTTTAATTTCATTATTAGAGCTTTACTGATGGTTTGAAAGGTTCTATATTTCTTGCTTTTGTTTTTTTTTTTTTCTAATGTTGTAGTGTTGTGCAAAGACTTGTTTTTAAGTGACTGCTGAGAAATTGTTGTGAAAAATTGTGTTGAGGAAAATAACCAAAGAAAATTTATGTGTTTTCAGCTAAAAAGTAGAAGATAAAATTTTACTTTTCCAACATAAAGTAAGAAAATTCAAATCCTTATATTATTCCAATTTTCCCCTTTCATATTGGATTTTCTAAGAATGTAATTGTGCTACAGGTAGGAACGTGTGCCTACTGTATTAGTAGCCCCAAGGAGAATACAAAATAATAAATTTCTAGTCACAAAGAGAGGAAAGGCAATGTTAAAGCTGGGAAGCTGCAAAAGATAGATGAAAAAAAGAACATGGAAATACCTAATTTTCAAAAATAACACCAGTGATATAAGAGTTGTAATGCTTTGAAAAAATACCGTCTGCTAAGTTGAGAAGGATTGCCTTGATTTAATAATCATCCTGAGCCTATAATAGCATTCGCATATCAAATTTAGCAATCTGAACATTTTTAAATATATATAAGGTCAAGACACAGGGTCTATCCAGTTCTTTCGTAGGAGTTCAACTAATTAAAACATGATAGTTCCACAGAGAATGTGAAACTGAACTCTGGTAAACCATATATAATTTGTTAAATTATAGACAAGAACATCAAGGTTAATGTGACTGTTGCTATTAAAAAAGGTTGGATTCATTAAGGGGTAGTTTTAAGATTTCTGTTTTCAGATACTCGCAAATTTGCAAATGTGTAGCAGTTCTGGCTGAAAGTGTGCAGTAGCTGAAGGCTTCCTGGGAGTCAGTTTTATTTCAGCCAGAAGCCCTTCATTTGAGTCAGCCATTTATTTCTCAGGCATGTGATGGTCAATTCTGTGCTAGCAGAGAGAAACAGTAGACAGAATTATGTCCATAATAATTTCATTTTTGGAAGGGAGGGAAGAAATTCTAATCAAGTGGAGACAACAGTCAATATAAAGCCTTCCCCATTTTTTTCTCTTTTTGGCACACAACAACCCTGCTGACAGAGGTGACATGAGGTAAATTTTTTTTCCAGTTTTTCTGGAGGTTTTAGTTGCTCTCACTCCTCTCAAGGAGTTTGCAGCCTTCCTTCCTGGACTGGGAAAATATGTAGGCTTGGGAAGTCAATCTGAAATCCCTTGCACTGATGCCACTGATATACTGGAAAAATAAAGATGCAGACAAAACTACAGCCACAAATCTGTCCCCACCATCTGCAGCATTGAGCTGTGCTGATATGCTCTCAGTTTGCTTTAAAAACCATACACCATTAAAGCTGCCTTTCTCTTGGGACTCAATTCTACTTTAAGATGGCAGCAAAATCTTATATGTGAGAGAAAGAACTGGACCAAATTGATACAGATGTGCTAGCTTTAATTTTCTAAAAAAAATTCATTCTAAATAAATGGTAAATATAGAAGTCTCTCCAACCTGTGCCTTTTTTCTGTAGTCTCCAGTCTCACTTCACATTAATGTGATAAATTATTTGACTGCTCAGAATGTGTGATAGTCAAAACTACTTTTCTGTGCCTGAAGTTCATGTGAGTATTATTGGAAAGCTTCCTTCTTCTTGATATCCATAAGGTATAGTATCAGGCTTGGAATATGAGTTTCAGTAACTCAGATGTTCATAAATTCTTTCCTCCTTCTATCTGTTATATGAGAGAAAAAGTACACATGATATTAACATATTTTTAGGTCTGCAACACATTTCCAAAGCTATTAGAAGACACAACTCGAATGCTTGAAATACTTCAAACAGATTAATATATACCTTAGGCCAGACTCTCAAATGGTGGAAAGCTTCCCTTTTCTGAAAAGTCAACAGTTATTCCAAATGTCTAGCCCTTCAAATTTAATCCCAGTCATTTGATCTGTCTAGAGAAAATTTCATTCTTCACATTCCCATGTGATACAAAAATTGATATTCACACAAGGTCCTAACTGGCAACGAGGATCATGTGGATTGTGCACTTAGCAATACAGAGGTTTAAAAAATAGTTCTGCTTCACCAGACTCTGATATTTGTTTGTTTGGTGTGTACTGAATCTGTAAGGACAGAATGGTGAGCATGGTGCAAAACCAGCAGCAGGTGTACTCACCTTGCCTCGTTTCATGTTCTCTTGGTCAGGAAGTGCCTGTGACACACCTCTCTCCTGCTCCCCCGACTCCAAACCAGGCTGTATTTCCCATTTTCTAGACATAATCCCTCTCAGGAAGCCCTGTCCTGTTAGAGAACAAGACAGAGGAGGAACCCAGGTGAGATGGTAAAATTGACAGCCTTTATGTTCACAGGAGGGGTTGTGCTTTAAAAGCAGATCTGGAAAGTAGAGACAAGTTTTAATAGTGGGTTATTCAGCAGCCTAAATTTTAACTATTTAGCAAATTATTGCATTAAATATCAGACTTAACATTAGGTTCTTTTTCCTGGAGTAAGTTATTTTAGCAATTTAATAAGAAACAGTGCTTCCAGCCAGAAACTCCATAGAATATTTGGTCTGGCCTCTTGTTGTTATGGACATCAATAAACTGAATTGATAATAACTTGTCAAAATTGTTTGTAACCATTTTAGGTTCCTGTCTCCTTTGCCATGGGATTTTGGTGCTTGTACTTGGCAAAATATTTTTTCTGCCACATCTTTGCAGCCTCACCTTGTCCCTGAGGGGAAAAAGAGATTATTTAATGCATTCTTGTCCTAGTATCAAGCAAACTTTAAATGCATGGCATGGATGGTTTAAATGCATCTTAAAAAATGTATTTCTACAGAAGAACTTAAAAATGCGAGACTTTCAGTCTGTGCATAATGTCATGCTGTTCAAGGATATGCTCCAAATATTCCAGAAACAACTTCTCTTCTCTTCTTCAATATGTTTTTAGTTTGAAAAAAATTTATATATTTTGAGGTTAGAGTGCTTTGTAGTATGAAGATGTACTCTCTCATTTGTGAGTTATCAATGTTTATTTTATACACTACATTTTATAAACATTCATATTTAGAAGTGTTTAAATATATTGTATAAGATGATTAATATTATATTAACAATTTCAGTGTCTTGTAATAAAAAATGTTGTATAACTTAAACAAGAAACAATCAATATTTATGACCACATCCTTTACTTGGCCAGCTTCAAATGCTTTAATATTTTTGAGGGGGGAAAGTAAAACTATATCAGCTACTGCCAGCAAATATTATAGCTTAAAAAATAAGGGGCAAAATCTGAGGTTAGAGAAAAGTGTGTACTTTATTTGAAGAAGCTCATACTCAAAAAATAAATATTCATTTGTATTTAGTTTTATGAAGACACTGGAAACCATCTTTTGGAGAGCTTTGTTTAAAATTATTATCAAAACCACTACCATGAAATTGTGGAGAAAAGCGTGGTGCATTGTGGAGGGTTTCCTTCCACCTTTTTGGCTTATCACCTATTGAGCTGCCAGAACAGAACAACTGCTGCCAGCTAACAACAGGGCTTGGAAGCTTGTTGCCAATCTCAATGTGATAAATGAATCCATCCTTTGCTGCAGCTCTCACATTTCATTGCTTATTTCAATTCACTTGGCTTGCACGAGGTCTTTTTACCTTGTAGTTTTGACACAATTCTGCTGTTTTAAAATCCCACCAGTCTGTAAACTTGTAATAACTGGTAACATTCGAAAAACAAGAATTACCTGCAAAATGTGATGCCAATCCACGACTGCTAGAGCTCACAAGAATGGATATCAGTGTTTTCAAAATCCGCCCCCCACTCTGGACATGGGATTTCAGAAAAGTTCTTTTAAGAATTCCCTTTGCAATGGGAATTTCAGTTCACATGAAACCAAAGTAAAAGCACAGCAATGACAAGGAGACAGGTGAAAAAGGCCCTTTCCAAAGCTTGTGTGCAGCTTCTGAGCTGCATTATTTATGAGCCGGGAATGTGGGGGAGAGGGGGTGGTCTGGACAAGACATTGAATGTCTGGATGGTGCTTCCCTCACTCCCAGTGTCCTGTGGTTCCATTTCCTCAGAATGAGAATAATGCAACTCTGATCTTCTGGGCACATTGCATTTTGACTTTTCTATCTGAACAACAAAACTTGTGCTGCTTCGAGGGATGTTCACATTGCTGGGATGTTTTCTTTCCTTTACACATGAGCAAAGAGAGTCTCTCTAGAAAATATGCCAGATGATCTGGTAGGGGTGGTAATGGGGGATAGAACCTCAGTGATCCCCAATACCAGTGTTGTTAATGAAATGAGCATTCATTCTGTCACCTGCTGACTAAAAGATTTTCAAAGCTTTTTGAAAAATTTTAATCTTTCCCTGGAGAGCTTTTGGTATGTCTGTATGCTCATGTGAAGCAGGGGAGTCTGACTTACAAGAGGAATGGAAAGAAATCCACCTGTATTTCTAGATTTTAACTGCAAAATCCGCAGCTCTATGTGTCTGCAAAACACACCCAGGGTTAGATTATGATCCCTAATTAGGGCTCCTTTAATAGAAATGCCTCTGCATGCACTAATGAGTTGCATTTGCATGAAGTGTGTATCTAGAAATGTATGCAATAAAACAACAGTAGGTGGGGCTCTATCATTTATTCAATAATTAACTTTTTCAGTTTTCTGAGATGAATTGAATGTTTTTTCTGGGGAGGACTCAAGATGTTGGCATGGGTACACATCAGAGCCAACTAAACTGCTGAGTAATCTAACATTCTGTACCCTGACCACCCACCCACGCTCTCCAGGCTCCTGTGGCTGCTATCTGCTCATTTTTTTTCCCCACTGGGGAGGAAGGCAAGAAAAACAGCCTTCAAAATGCTGCTTCTGACTTTCTTTGCTTTAACAGTTTATGAAATATTATTGGAGGCTTCTTACTGTGAAGTATGAAACTTTGCAGAGAAAATAAATCCATGTTTTCCTCTCTAGAGGTGAAGTGCCTCAGAACACCCTAACTTGTGATGGCTGCTTATCGCCCTCAAGGTTAAAAGCAGCAGTGCCTTGGCATTCCATGGCATCTTTTCTTTCCTTACTGACTGCAACAGCCTTTCTAGGAAGCTGTTCTTTCCTGTGCCCCCTCCTTGGCTTATTCTTTCTGTCTTTTTTACAAGGAATAGTGCTCCCTAGCCTGTTGCCAAGATCTGGGTCCTGTTTACCAGAAATATAAAGCACTGCAAAATTCAGCATTTTTCAAGAAAAGGCTCCAAGGCCTCCAAAATTGAAAAGATTTTTTAGATTTTCGTTTGCTCTTCAAAGAGCTGAACAGTAATATTCTTTCATGGGGAAGGACTTGCTGAAGAGATGCTTCCAACAGCTTCTTAATCTTATAAAACCAGTGACAAATATATTGACAAGGGGCTGCTGTTGCCCTTATATGTATTTGCAAGCTATTGCTTGATCAGATCGTTGGAGGGGTATATATTTATGCTTCCAGAAAGTTTTGTCCAGCACTTCATGATGTGTCTGTATGGGACATCAAAGTTCAGGAACTGAGAACTATGACTGTCAGAGAACTGCACTAAACCCTCTGCCTTTCTTAGTTCTTTGAAATTCCAAATGCTTCCAGTGCTTTCAAATTCCTGTTTTAATAAGATTTTTTTTTCTGACTTTTAAAATCAGATATGCAATATGCCAGAAATAATAAAACCTCTCATAGCTGAGAAACATCACAGCAATTCTTTGTGATAAAGGTAAATGGTTCTGATTCCAGCCCAGATCCTTCATGAAATGAGGGGATTTTGCTGTTGGAAATGATCGTGTTACCATGAAGACATTGTGCATTCCCTCTGACAGTTGCAAATGTATGGAAATTCACACCTGTGCTCTGGAGGTGGAATTTCACAATTCTTACAATGAAATCCGCTTTCTCTGAGAGAAATGACCAAAGGTTTCACCCTGGGGCAGTTACACAAGTGCCCATGCAAAGATCAGGTTTCACACAGGTACTCCCAGAGAAAACTGCAGGAACAGCTGGAGTGTTAGCCAAATGAACCTGGAGCATCAGGCCACACATGGGAATAGAATGCTCCATTCTTCCCTGTTCACGGAGAAAAGGATGTTTTAAATGATTGCCCTTCTGCAGGAGAGGGTGCACAGGGTGCTGTGTATCAGCCATTCAGTAAAAGTGATAAATGTGTATCACTGCAAGAGCCTCTCTATATGTCTCCAACTGCATCAGATGACATCGCTTCAACTGTGCTTTGGCTAAAAATATGGCTTTACATCTAAAGTTCCATCTGTGTTGTTGTAACGTAATTCAGCTGCAGAATGTGAACTCCCTGGATCTTTGTACAGAGAAATATCAAGGAGAGGGAAGCAAAGAGCAATTTTATCCAGATATGAGATTTACTTATGTAATGTCCTAACCTGGAAATCATTTTTTGTTGAAAAAGGGGAAAAGCCCCTAATGAATAACAAATTGTGCTCAGGAGGGCCAGTTCAATATTTCTCTTTTACGTGTCATTCAGCATTTCAATCTGGGTAGAAAAAAAAAAGGTATTCCATTTTAAGGAAGCTTTCAAAAATTTGGTTGCCTTCCAATTTGAAACAAATGCTCAAATCTTTACATTTTATTCCAGGTCCAATTAGAATTGTAGGGTGAGCTTGTCTGGGAGGTTGTACTTGAACACAGAAACTAAAAGGCTGGAAATTCCAGCCTCCAAAAATATCCACATGGCTGCAAGTGAGGTAGCTGAGAGCAGCTGGCTCTAAGAATAGGAAGCAGCAGCAGCCTGCTGGTATGCCTGGTCTCAGCTCTGCTCAGCTCCAGCTGAGCTGGCAGTGTTTGACTCTGATGGACACAAGGCACTCTCAGCTCTACAAACTGCTCTGAACCTGTTCTTCATCTTCTCAGGTGTCCAGGTGAATATATGTGTATGCTGATTTGGTGTGCCCTGATTTTCTGTCAGCCGAACTGTCAGTTCATTTCAGAACCCAAATATATAAAAGGCATGTGGTTCCTGCAGTCTGCTAAGATTTTAGAAGCATTTCAGCTCTCTGGAATGCTGTCCTGGTTCTGATCATAATTAGGAACATGGTTGCTTTATGTTTTGGAAGCATTGGCTATAAAACATATGAAAGACTGCTTGCAAAAAGTTTAGAATAGTAAAGGAGCTTCAATGAAAAAATTGGTCCAGAATGTTTTGGGGTCTTAAATGAATTCAGAAAGCAATATTCTCTCATTTCTGTGCTAGTTTCCTGGTAGGTGCTGTCACTGCAGGTATCCTTTCGATGAGATCAACAGCCATAACTTCTACAGGAAGGTGCCAGGTGTGATCTGGCAACTGGCACTTGTGGAAAACTGACTGCTTGAAGGCCTGCACACAGATGTGTGATCATGCTCCTCACACAGACTTAATTGGGGTAATTTGTTCTTATTCCCTGTGTTTCTTACTGGTTATCCCTTGTAAGAATCACAAGTTTTCATCATTCACAATTTACATTTCCCTTTGAGAACTTTTTTGCATAGCTCTAGGATACTAAACCATTTTTAAGCTGTATCATTTTCAAGCTCTTTTTTTCTTTTTTTCTTGGATAATATGCCAATACCTAATTACCATTGCTACTCTGATGTACTTCAAGCTGTGGGCTTTTTTTTCTTACTTGTAGCAGGTGAAAACACCCACATTGTATAAAAATTCTGTTGCTTTCTCCTACATTTAGGTAATAATCATGTCATCAAAGCAGAAATTAGTGACTAGAACCTTTAAGGCTGAATCCTGTCCTGCTGAAATGATCCTGAAATTATGTTCACTCTCATATCTCGTTTTTTCTGAAAAAGAAAATGACGCATGGATTTAGACTATTGCTGTCCTTTCTGACCAAGCAAGAACAGTATTTAGGAGGTTCCCAAACTCCAAGACTTACTATAATCCTGAAAAGAAGCATAGCAAGTGTAAAAATAAAGAAAACCCACTGAATGAGTCCTAATTTTCTATAAAACTGAGGGGAAAGGGGTCTGGGAATCTTATGAAATTCAGTAATATATTTCAATAGCTGCAGTAATGTTATTCTGATTCGTATCAGAATGGAGAATATGGAGAGCAATGTCTTACAAAAGGTTCAAATATTTTTCTAGTAAATAAACTCTCAATAATTATTCTTCTCAAAGGAAAGCCTGAAGGTCTAGCCAGCTAGAAAACTGACTGTGCAGAAGAAATTTGTGTGGAATACAGTTTCACCTGGAGGCCTTCTTGGCCATGCACACAAAATGAAAAGCCATAGAAATAGAAGATCCTTGATCCAATCATTAGCCTGACACTACTGAGTCCCCACAAAACCATATCCCAGAGCACCACATCTACATGTTCTTTGAATACCTTCAGGGCTGGTGACTCCACCAATTCCCTGAGCAGCCTGTTCCAATGCCTGACCACTCTTTCAGTGAAGATTTTTTACTAATATCCAATTTAAATGTCCCCTGGCATGACATAAGGCCGTTTTCCTTTGTTCTGTTGCTTGTTACCTCTGAGAAGAGACCAATTCCCACCTGGCTGCAGCCTCCTTTCAGGGAGTTGCACAGAGTGGCAAGGTGACTCCTGAGCCTCCTTTTCTCCAGGCTGAGCACCCCTGGATCCTTCAGCCATTCCACACAAGAACTGTGCTCCAGACCCTCTGCAGCAAGGGGCCCAAAGCTGAAGAGAGGATCCCAGCTGTGGCACCACGCCAGTCCTGAGCTCTGCTGCCAGGACAGCCCAGGAGCAGAGGGGCATTGCCCTTTCCATGCAGCACGGCCCCAGGGATGCAGGGGATGTGGAGGCTATCAGAGAACTGAACTGTGAACTGAATTCTGCAATATTTCTGCCATTTCTGGGTTAAGCTCTGTGGAAGACACCAAGCCTTGGGTTGGCTCATGTGACAGTCCTGGCCATGTTCATGAAGTTGCCTGGAGACAGCAAAATCTCAAAAGCTGGGAAGTGACTGTTGCAGAGCCACTGCAGGGAAATGGTTAGCAGTCCTGGAAGCAAATGGCCTTACCAAAGAAGGAAATTAGAACTAACTCCTCCTTTAGGATGAAATTTACTTTCCAATTTTCATTCAAAGTTGATGAAGCTGTCATCGTCTTCAGGACAAATAATGATTATTCCAGGTTATCCTGTTTGGTTATTCATTGTCTGAATTCAGCACCATTCACTTCTTCATTTGAGACTTTCTGATAAAAGCCTGGTTTAGGAGTAGGAGTGACATTGGAGGGGGAAGAGGGTTAATTCTGAGTGGAACATCTTAGGGATGTGCCATTGCAGACACACAATGATCAGGTCAAACCTTCCCTATCAAAGAGCAACAGGTTTCTACATTTGTACCATCTATTGCAAAATTGTTAAACAAACCCTGTGAATGCTTCTTGGTTGGACTGTATCCACCAAGTGTCCTAGAAATGAATTATTCTGTTCTGTAGCGCATACTGCAGGCCAGACACTGAAAGAAACAGCCAACCAACTAAAAAAAATGGAAAGGAAAAGGGGGAAAGAGAGGGAGAGGAAGGAAAAAAGTAAATGCCTTCTTAAGAGTGAATTTCTGCCAAACAAATGCCTTCAGTGTTAGATGCAAGCTGGATATGAGATATAGTTGAATTTTAGGATTGCTCTGTCAAACATGTCTTCTTAGTGCGTTAAAACAATGCTAGCACAAGTGATTTAAGAATAAATGGGTAGCACTGGCTAAAATCTAGACAACTTGGATGGAGCTGCTCAGGAAGATGTGGATCTATGTGTTTGTGGCTGCATAATGGATGTGTAAATTACACAGTGTCCCGCAGTGGCAGACTGTACATCAATACTTTTACATTTATTTGCTGATATAAAGCTATAGTTTACAGCCTGTCAGGATGATATGCTAACAATTTAAGTACAGAGGCCTCATACAGCAAGGCAATTAGGTAAATTAAGTACATAAGCTTGAGTTTTATTCTAAGCCTGGGACCAATTACAATGAAATCAAGAAAACTGTTTCCATGTTACATTCTAGTCACTGCCCAGCCCTGGAATTGTTCTACAAACAGCACTGCAGCAATACTCTGTCTGTCTGTGCCAGAATCACTGATGTGAACCCCACCACAGCCCCTCAAGCAGGATGTACTGGGACAGACCTTTCAGTGTTCTGACACTCACCAGACTGACTTTGGCATGTTACTGGGAAAGGAGCCTCATCTGGATTTTTCCAAACTCAGGTTAGGTCATAGAAAAGAGTTTCTGCAGCCCTGTTTTTGGATCATGCTATTTGCCAAAGAAACAGCTGTCATTCACCACCATCACCAGAGGCTTTTCAGCATGACGTTGATTAAAAAAAAAAGAAAAAGTGTTATTAATCAGAAATTTAGTCACCCAGTGTCAAAAGTAAACTATAAAAGAACAGGAAACTCAAAATCTGTCATCAGCTTCTTGTCTTACCTATGTCTTTTCATTTTAGAGTCTCAGCCTGCTGTGCAAGCCAAGAGATCAGTTGTGTAATATTTGCTGCTGTATTTCAGAGTGTTCTTCTGTCCTCAAGGTGCTTTCATTTAATTTTTGTTTCCTACTGATTGCTCGTCCTCTAAAACCTCTCTCTGCTAACAGGGGAGTCTTGGTCTGCTGTGTCTGTCTTTGAGCTGTGTGGACATATTGATAATTTGTGGACACATTATAGCCCACCTGTGAGCTTTGACAAGGAGGATTCCCATGTCATTGGTACAGAGTACCAATTTCAGTACACTGAAATCCTGACTAATCCACACATTTCCTTTTTCTTTTAAGAATAAGCTGACTTGCATTCATAAAGAAATAATATTCTAACAAATATTAATTATAAAATTTATTCTTGTCCTCAACATTTCAGTTTCATTTGTCTTTTGTTTCAGTTGCATTCCTGAGAGCACAGGTGATGTATTTAACTACAGCAGTGCTTTTAGGGTTAGTATGTCATACAACCAGTGCAGAAAGACTGATTTAACTCATTTGAGGGCTCAGATTTGGCTGACTACATATTACAGTTCCAATAGCATCATTTTTACAGGAAAAATTACCATTTTATACCAGATGGTGAGAAAATGCCACAGTTGGGTTGTTTTGGGGGTTTTTTTAACCATTACCTGTGCCAGAATGCACTAGTTCCACACACACTTAATTCCACCTTCCCTTAAAACACAGTGTGCATTCTGCAATGCTACTGGAAACCTGAGTTTCCCACGAGTTGTACAGATCCCAAAATGTTAAATATGCATGTTTCCTTGCCTTGAGCTAGACATGCAGTGTGAGTGGCTCACAAGAGCATCCAGGGTGCAGCTGTGTGCTGGAACAGAGCTTGGCAGGAGAGGTGTGACTGTTGGGAAGCATTTCAGGTGATTTTCAGCTGCATCTCACCTCAAGCTTTTCGTGTTAACTTCCTGAAGTATTTTATTACTCTCCAGAATTATTAACAAGTGAAGATAATAGTATATGAACAAAGCATATAATAATTGCTGTCTACAAACTAGGAAACATTTCAGGCTGAACTGCTTTGCAGGATACAGGAAATGCAGAAGTGGTGGAAGAGATTTCTTGTCTCATTGCCTCACCCACTCCTCCACACACTGTGCCTGACCTAATCCATTATCCTGTCATCAATGCCATACAACCACAGAAGAGCTTTTTTTTTTTCACTGTAAACCAGAAATTTAAACTTCAGAGGGGAAAAACCAAACAAACTACGCCCATTAAAATTTCTGCCAGTAGCTAGATTTGTGATTTGCACTTCAGGAAACATACACTGTAATTTAGTTTTAGAAAAATGTACTGGGATTTAAACAATGGGCCAGACCCAGGTAATGTCTGCTATAATACTTCTAATTTGTAAAATGCAGTATATACCCACTGTAAGTAGAATCTAAGTAACTGTTAAGAAATGACAATTTCTAATACATGAAATGCCCAACTTTGTTTTCTTACAGGCAATTATAATTTGGTCATAAGCAGTAGGTTGAGATACTTCAGTTTGAATGTACAGCCCTAGAGAGCTGTGCTGTCCTCCTGATATTTGCATTCTCTATGAGAAGATCTATTAGAATAAAAATAAATATCTAGAAATGTAGAAATACCTCTGTATGCAATTCACTATCTCAGTGCTTTCATGTGCACCTTTTCAGTCACTCAGCATCCCTTTGATGAATTCCATAAAACTAACCAAGTAAAAAAACTATATTAATATATTGAAGAAAGGCTTTTGGTCTCTACATATTCATTTCTTGGGATCTAATTAAAATTGATTTTGCTGCTATTGGGTTTTAATGACATCCTATATTGTGGCAGCTTTTCCCAATGATTATTTCAAAGTTCTGATTCAGAGATCATTGTAATTTGCCTGGCAGGTTGGCACCCAGAATTTTTGGGTCATAAATATTTAGATTTTCTGAGAGAGCTTAACCTGCTTTATCTACATTTTAAAATTGGTATGGTGTAGGCTTCACTCAGTTTGCTCTAATAAGTTGTGCAGTGTCGTGTCCTAACAATCCACTAAGCTATAATCACTATTTGTATGCAGAGCATTGCAATTAGAGCAATTTTCTTTGCTGGTAATTCTGAACCTGAAGGAAAACAAATTAGAATAAAAATGCAAGCTCTTTATACCTGAGTATATTGTACAGTATTTTAATATAAAAACTGACCTGCATAGCTTCAGGGAAAAAAAAAAAAAAAAGAGACTGTAATTTGTCTTGCTCACAGTTTTAATCTGTTCTTAAAAAAAGAAAAAAAAAATCTCTTTCTGGTTTGTTTTGGTTTTCAGCTACCTTGGCCATAGATTTCTTTTCTCAATGTGTCTCAGAAGTTTCAGAGAGATGAGGACTTCACACTTAAAATTGAGTAATCTAAGTCTCATGTTATTTTATAAAATAGCCACTTGTGAGCTAACAGGTAATTCAGATTGTGTAGGCAAGTCAATATTTGGCTCTTATAGTAAATCTGACTTTTATCTGATTTACTTGTCCATATTGCAAACTTTACAGTAGCTTGATAATAAGAATATAGAATATTCTATATTAATAAGAAAGACCTCTTTAATTCAATAGACTCAGTATAAAACATGAGGCTAAATTACTGCATTGCCATAGGTCGTATGTTGGAGCAATGATATCAAAAACATGTTCTTCAGAATTTTCCTGTTTATAATTAGTTCAAAACTGGTTTGTTGTTGTTATTGGGGATTTTTTTTTTTTTTGTTATGTAGTTTTTTTAAATTAAAGTAACTGCCAAGCTAAAAATCTTTTTGGAATAAGAAATATGATAGGACAAGAGGAATGTATTTCACCAAATGGTGACTCCCCTTATCTAACTGGCTTTTCATGAAGAAAGTAATTTCTAATTAAAAACTTTTTTGCTTCAGTAAGTAAAGGCCTGGAATGTCACAGGGAATGAACCCTCCTGCCATAACTCAGGGAAATGCTCTGCTTAAGCAGAAATGCTTCTGCTGGCTTTGGGGGGATGTCTTCCAGCACAGGTCCTGAGCACTTCCTGAAGAGTTTCTCAAGAAAGTACACAACTTATTCTTCACATATTTGAAATGGGCAGATAATGCTGAATGGCAGCTGCCTCAGAGATGAACCTCTTGGTTTCTCTTGGTCAGAGATAAACCCCTTGGACACTGCTGCAGCAGCCTGCTCTCATGACAAGGAACATTTGTGCTGCAGGACAACGAGAACCAGCAGTGTGTACTGCCAGTGACATGCTGTGATGTGCAGTGCAAGCCTGTCTCACCAGCACCCTGTTGGCTTAGCACATTCTGCTTCAAAACTTCCTGAGCTCGGAGCATGCAGTGAAATCTGCTGCCTGCTCCTCCAGACAAGTCATCTCTACAGCTTCACATTTCCACTCGAGCCAGCTCTCAGTTGCTCTGTGAAGATTGTGAGTAAAATCATGTTCCTGTTGAAATACAGAGAGGCTCTGCTATTGACCACAGCTGGGACTGTGCTAAGATGCTGTCAAGTTTCTGACATTTAAGTGCCATCCTCACTTCTTGAATCTCATGATTGCAATTAAATGCAGCAAAGTTTCAAAGGCAAGAATGTGTTTTTCCATTTGCACAACATTAATGATCAAACTGATTGAGCTTAACATTCCTTTCAACATTCCCACTTTAGCTGGCATTGCTGGTGTTGAAATCGCATATATCTCCAAAGTAACATATTTTTGGAAAGTTCTATGTGAAAGGAAATGGGGTCTCAAGATGAAAAGTGCTTTTCATCTTAGAAGTAATTTCCATCTCACTTGTGTGTAAGCAGTGTGCTGTGGAGGGAGTCAGACTGTGTGCAGCTATGTGTACATGTTTGCCTGCCTGATTTTTTTCTCACTCAGTCAAAAGAAGCTTTTAGGGTGAACAAGTAGGAGATAAAGCAAGGACCAGAGGCCAGATACCCTTTTGTATGTTACCTCCTAAGAGTTAATGGCGGGACCATGGCGGAGAAGTAATTAAAATTATATCACTGCTTAATTAAAAGGATTCTTAACCATTAAAAGCCTCTTCATTATAGAATAGGAAGACAGCTCAGTATTTAAGGACAGTTTGTGCAAAATCAGTGAATGAAGACAGTGACTGGAAGATAAATGTACAAACCCCAGGATATCCCTGTGTTTGTGAGGTGCAGTAGGTTAGGTTAAAGGTTAAAGATTTTCTGTTCTTGGTATACATACCTACATATACTTTTGAAGCCATAGATGCAGCATATTTATTTTTAGGGGCAATTTTCTATTAGAAAGCTGTTTGTCACCAGCTGCTTGGGAAAATTTCTTGTAGATGTCAGTGCAGCTTGGCTTGCACAGCAGGGCTGAGGAATGGAGGCTGAATTTGAGGGCTGTGTAGAACATCTGATTCTAGGGCACATCCTCAAGAGTGCAGAAGTAATGAAATCTGTAAGCTGATCTTTCCTTGCCTTCAGAGGGAGGGTAGAAACTACAACTAGACTTTTGCAATTATAGAAATTAAATTAAACCTTTCTTTGAGGCACTTCAATTTGTGCAAGTTAGGTTTACACAGAATTCATATAATTGACTGGTGATTTTAATGGAAACATGCTCTGCAGCACTTTTGACACAGATGCTTTATATAAGATGTCCAGATAAATAATGGAAATGATGATTTAAAGCACTCTGGTTTGAACAATATTTTGCTGCATTGTGGATGTTGTTATGCTGTACTACATCCTAGGGTAGAAATATAGGAAGTGAAGAAATAGCAGGAGAGAGCAGCATGTGAGAGACCTTGGGGACACTCCTAATTCCCTGACCACAGGTTTGGATGATGAGAGAGCTCTAAAGTTTGAAGTCTTAATTTCTGACCTCTGAGTACAGATTTACCATTCTGCTGAGCTTGATTCTCTGATTATAGAGAGACTGACTGACCAGAGAGGTTCCTCCTTAAAAAGGTTCAATTTCCCAAAAGAGATGAAGAGAAATGTGAATGGCTGTGTTGAACAAATGAGTATCTGAGCAGTCTATGAAGTTTAGCCACTTAGCCTGATGACAGCTGTTTTAAATAAAAATCTTCCCTTTGCACAGAAAAGAGATACAAAAATTCCAGTCCCAATTTGAGATTGGGAGCTTACATGATTTTGTTCTTAAAAAAACCACTTTATATCTGTCTATAACCTATAGACAGCCTATAAAATATAGGCTACATAAAATAAAACCTATAACCCTAGCTTGTTCAGGGTTCCTCCATGCATCCCAGTTGATGGTGAGAGATGTTCTTCAATTACTGACTGCCAGAATCTCCTGGTGTTTAATGGATGTTCAATTTGACCTTTAAACATGATTCAATAAAGTGATTCTGCATTTTGTTTCTTCTAGACCCAGGAATATTTGCATATGGATATTTGTATGCAAAACTGAGCTGTTGAATCCCTTAGCAGCTGATTGGTCTGCTCTGGTACCAAATGGGACCAACTCACAGGGCTTTGTTCCACAGCCAAGGGACATATTCACAGATTCTGTTTACTCCACAACTTTAACATCTTCCTTCTCAAACTCATCTACATTGACACACCAATACATATATACATATATACATATATACATACATACACACACACATACATATATACATACATACACACTTCTAAAGGCTTTGCTGCTCTCTCTTTAGATCTGTTAGTAACATTAGAAATGTAATTTTTTTCAAGAAAGAAAGGGTTTAAAATAAAGCCTTGTGTGACTGAAAGTTTATTCCCCTCAGCCAACTAGCTCAGCTGGTCTGGTAAAAACAAACAAACAAACAAACAAACACCACCCACCCCCCCCCCCCCCCAAAAAAAAGTGGCAACAAGAAAACCACAAAGGAAAACAAACTCTTTCAATAAACCTTATATCTCTTTGTTTATCATGCTTGCCATTATTAAAACATCTGACTATGCAAGGTATATTGTTACTGGTATGATATTGCTTATTAAATATTAAATCCCTGCTTATTGAGCTGCAGAGAATAACTGCCATGACAAAGGCTGTGCATCAATGTACTCATAGTGCACACAAAGAAATAGAGTGCTATGATTTAGAATCACTAATTGGGATTTTAAGTTACCTAATGCATCTCTAGATTTCCATTGGACAAATAAATGTTAACACCTACAGTTTCCACAAGTGGAAGGGTAGACTTGCACATTGGTAGTTAAATAGTTTAAAGTTGAATCTTAGTTCTTTTTTTTTTTAAATCTCCTCTTCAATCTGGTGAGGTTGCAAGTTCGGCTGTTGATAACACTATAGGTTTCAAAATCCTAAAATTTCCAGAGTACATTCTTGGGTTTTTTTCCTTTTTTAAAAACACAGCTTAAAGTATAGATAATTATCAGTTAATTTTCCATTGGTTGTTCTCATGGAAATATTTATTCAGCAGCTGTCTTGCTCTGAGCATTGTTTTACTTGTTATTGTTCTGCCCCTGGTGTCCATCCATGTGCAGTTAAATTAAAATCACAGAAGCACAGAATGGCTTGTGTTGGAAGGGACAGTTAAAGGTCATTTATTCCTATTCCTCTGCAGGGAGCAGGGACATCTTCAACCAGACCAGGTTGCTCAGAGCCCCATCCAGCCTCACCTATTCCAGGGATGGAGCACCCCATACCTCTCTGGGCAACCTGTTCCAGTGCCTCACCATCCTCAGTGTAAGAAATTTCCTCATGAGGTCTAGTCTAAAGCTACTCTCTGTCGGTTTAAAACCATTCCCCCACATCCTATCACAGCAGGGCAGTAGCTCCCAGAGTCCTCCTTTTCATCCATTTCAAAAAGGGCTGCAATGTTTCCATTTTTCCATAAAAGAGCTTTACCTGACTGCTGTGATTTCTCAAGTATCATCAGGAGTGGCTTGGCAACTACCTCAGCCAATTTCTTCAGGACTCTCAGGGCATCTTATCAGGTCCCATAGACTTAGACATGCATGCATAAGTCATACAAAAATACATTCATAAATGGACAGCAGTGATAAACCCAGGATCCTCATCTGGTTTACTTTCCATAACTCTTTATGCTGGTGTAGCCACTTACAGAAAAAGTTCCTTAGAGTTTTGCAGGGACACCAGGAAAAAAGTTTATTCTGACTCCTCTGTTGAAGGAAAAAAACCCATGCTCTTCCTTCATAGTTGAAATCCACGAAGAGCTGAAGTGCTTGGAAAATTTGACTGATTTCATGGATGTGTCAAAGCTTTAAAGATGAAAGGTCCACCTTTTCTTCCTGATTAGGCTATGAGAATTATGAGTTCCTGTGGGCTTCTTCTACTTCAAAGGGTCATTCAAATATAACTGCAAGGATGGATGCCACAAAATTATTTCCATGAAGCTTGACAGAATGAACTCCCTTTGTTTTATGTGGAAGGATAAGGAGACTGCTCCCCTTGGCTTTTTCTACCTGTTGATTTTCTGGACATTCAGGGCAGCTTTGAAGAGGTTCCTGAAAAACTGCTGAACCTCCTAAAGCTGTTGGAATCTGGCATCCAAAATATCCAGCAAATAACAGGTAGCAGCAGTGTTCTCTGCACTGGGTAGAAGTTACATGGGACAGCAAACAATGTTGAACTGAAAAAGGAAAGATCACAAAGTCTGAAATATGATATTTTTATTCATAAGTGGGTTCATGTGTCCTTACTGGGATGGAAAAAGTGTAGATTTTCAGGAAATGTTTGGAAATAAGTCATAATAGTAAATAATTTTCACTTCCTTGTCTATTAATGACTGCTTCCTAGGCTCTCCCACTTGCTGTTATTACATAGATCTTGGAAAGATGTGAATTTTGATTTAGAGCTTAGTCCAAGACAGAGTGCTGAGAGATTTCTGCTGATTCCATCATGCTTTGGAGCAAGTCCTTTTGATGGCATTTTCATGTTTGCTTTCAATTATTTCTTTCTCTGGCATCCTAAATTGATGTTTCTGAGAAAAATCTCAGGGATTACCAAGGCTTGAAGAGTAATATATTCATTTCTCTTATGCTGCAGTGGCTTCAGTGTGTCACAAGGGCATTGTTAAGACTAGTCACTTTATTTCTCAGTCTGAAATCATTATTAAGTGTCTTCTTAGGGGACTGATACAATACAACTAAAATCAGAATGTAAAAAGTACTTGCCAAACGGAATTTACGCCACAGAAATCCTTAGAATTCATGGTCAGTTAAAAGTCGGGAATGTTGAAAATTTGGTTTGATAAAAAATGTGTCAGGCATTTAGGATTTCAGTTATACAGCAACAAATACCTCCAAGGAAAGTATTCGGTTTATTAATATTTCCTGACTGAAACATGTTTTGTAGGATCTGGGGTGTGGGATTTTTCGTTAATGTTACGTCATATTTCATTTCATCAATACAAACAACGCCAAGATAAATATTTGAATTGTATGTATTCATTGGCACAAATTCAAGTATAATTCTAAATATTTAGTGGCAGCCTTGGTTTTTGTAAATTGGTTACTCATGACTTGAGTCACCTAGGGCTGATGGTTGTTGAGGAGGAACCAGCACACTTGCACAGGTCTATTTTATAATTTAGCCATGAGGGTGTTATTCAGAGTTTATGTTGCAGTGAGGGAGAGCAGACTCTTCTCCTTAACTCCAAACTGTGTCACTGATGTCCCAGCTGTCTGAGAGTGCCATGATGCAAACCAGCAGCCTGCCCACATCTCAGAGGGCTGCTGCTCTGTGCAGCTCTGCAGTGCATGCCTCACTTGTTGCACCTTGGTGCCAGCAGAGCTCCCAACACCCTGTGTAAGGATTCAGAGGAATACTTTAGGTACCACATCACAAACAGGAGCCTAGCCCGAGTGCCCTGAGCAGGTGAGAGCTGAGCAAAGCTCGCTGTGTCCTGTGCAATGGCTGTTGGAGCAATCGGCACCGGGAGGAGCACTCTGCTTCTGAGCACTGTTAATGGCACCGCTGGAACGCTGGCTGTGCGTGTCACCAGGGAGAGGGGACACAGTGACATGCTGGCCTCACACAAAGGAGAGGGGACACAGTGACATGCTGGCCTCACACAAAGGAGAGGGGACACAGTGACATGCTGGCCTCACACAAAGGAGAGGGGACACAGTGACATGCTGACCTCACACAAAGGAGAGGGGACACAGTGACATGCTGGCCTCAGACAAAGGCAAGGCTTTCCCAGCCTGGGAGTTGACCACTAGAGATCTGTATGATGGAGCTGAGCTGGGGATGAAAGCTGAGAGGAAGAATGAAGTAAAGAATATTCAAATGCCCTAGTTTGGGAAGCAGTGTAACACCTATTTATATAACCAGCCCCAATTCAGGCATCCTTTGGGAAATTCTGTTTTGTTGGCCACAGCCTCCTGCTGAAGTACCAGAACACAGCAGGTGAGGTGGGTGCTGGAGAAACTCACAAATTCAAGACTGGTTTTCAGCTCTCAGGGCCTGATTACGACAAAAAGCAAAGTAACTGTGGAGGTTTTGTTGCTCAAAAGTTCAGATGATTCTTACATGAGATAACAAGGAATATCTTCAGTGTTTTGTAAAGCTGGCGAGGGAAGAAAGGCTTTTAACTTTGTGTGTGTGCAGGATTGGGATATAGGCATCCCACATGCATATTGTTTACATGCTGAAATGGATGTAGCTCCATTTCATGGCTCTGATTTTCCAAATTTGAATTTCTGCTTCTTTTGTTGGCTCTTCTGAGGATGGTTACCCTGAGGTTTCTAGATCTGATTCCATAACAACTGTTAAACAATAATCTAACTCCCTTAAGTCACCCATTACATTTCATTATTTGAAATAATGGCTGCAGCATGTGTGGAGCCAAGCAGGACCAGCACCCTTGGAGCACCACCATGAGCTGGGCCATAGCTACTGACAGCCAGGCTGGAACCCCCTGCAACAAACAAAGGGATCCATGCATGAATGGCAAACCTGTTACATGCTGTACACACCAGTCCTTAAGAAAATACCACTTCTGACTCCATCATAGATAAGTAATTTTAATCCACTCCAGTCACAGATGTCCTCAAGGAGATACTACAGATTTCTTTGCATATTATGAAGAAAAGTCAAGAAAAATAAATTACATATTGTTTTCTGATCATGGTAAACACATTTCCAGAAAAAGTAAAGGAGTTGGGCTGCGATACAAAATGAGTAGGAAGAAATGCAAGTGAGAGCTACCAAATACCTACGTAAATTAGAATTAATGCATGGAACAGATTCAGTTTAACAAGAGTGGGCTGATTTGAGAAACTGATTATGGTTTGAATATTAATTTTTAAGGACAGAGAAATAACCTAAAAGCATTTCGAGACTGTGGTTTTGTATACATCATAACACTTTAAGTCATGACTAAGTTATTACAGGAAGACATTTCCATGTATTGCCTTCATTAAGGTGTCTGTCTAGATGAATGACCTTTTGTTGTTGTTGTTGTTAACTGTAGCATAACCTATTTGAAATACATTTGCATTTACTATGAGGTTAAGAGAAGCTTCTTGTATCAAGATCCTTTTAATATTTTTAGACCAAAGAATTTTCTCCAAGAGAAAATAGTCATTGGTAGGATCTTAATTAACATATCAGGGCAATGCCTGTTTTTCAGTAATTCACTTAAGTAAGGCACATTGAAAGCATTCCATAATCAATTTCAAGAATAGTTCATCAACCCTCAATAAGAATGGGAAATTGTAAGAAAAGAATCCTGAAAATCTTTACTAATAATACAGGAAGTCTTCCAATATTAAACGATGAAATGGCTACACTTGAGTTATCTTAATGGTATCACATCCTGATGTCTGCCATTAGTACCACTGCAAAATTTAGGAGCTGATAGCTTGAAAATCCTAGTGGAGGAAGAAATGCAGTTGAGACTTATGAAAAACTCTGAAAGAGTTCAGGACATTGTTGAGAGAAAAAGAAAAGCTCTTTGTCTTGTAAGTGTTGTAAAACCTTTTTGTTCTTCCAGTTCTTCCAAGAAGCACGTACAAATTATTTGAGGATGAAGACAGAGTGATTCATCCTGGGCTTAGTGAACTGCAGTATGGTTATGGAAGAGGCAGGATCTAAGGGACATTTGTACAGGCAACACAAAGCATCTAGCCGGACAAAGGTATTCCAAGCTTACAAGGAAGGCAAGAACTTTGTAGGACATGACCGAAAGCATCTGGTTCCAGATTTCCATAAAATCAGGGGAAAAGATTCCCTGGGTTTACAAGACTTCCCCGTCTTTCCCCTTTGTTTGCCTTATCTGGCATCCATTTGTGGTTCTCTCTAAGTGCTTTCTCCTAACCCTTTTTCCTCTTCACCGAAGGAGTAGAAACCCCTAAATTCATGTTTTCCAATGCCAAAGTGAGGGGATTTTTAAGTGTTTAAATAGTACACTCACCTGATAAGCCACTTGCACAGATCCTCCTGGCTGTTAGATCTTCCAGATGGCTGTTAGCACAGAACTATCTTAGAGGAGCTGCCAAACTCCAGAGGGAGTTCTTGAAGTGACAATAATCTAGATATCTAGTTAATATAATATTGATAATTTAAATGGTATTAACATTCATTCTAGAGAAAAAATCAAGCAGGTATGTTTCAGTTGCAATATTTTATTTTCTCTTTGTCTCTTTATACACAGAAAAAACACGTTTCACAGATTGTTCCAAACCTTTCTGCTCACTTATCCTGTAGAAATATCAATAGCCTTAAATACATGACTAAGGAAATGACACCTATGCATCAATACCAGGAAAGGACATCAATGAGGTAACAGGTCAGAAGAAAGGGTTAAAAACATCTATAACATGTATATGTTACATATGTTAGATACATATGTACATGTATAATTCTATAGAACATTTTCTAAAAAAATTGAAAATGGAGAGTAAGCCAGATTTGGCAAAGTGCTGTTAACCCTTCAGTGACCACCTCAGCTGGTGAAATGTTTGTCAGTAAGTGAAAGGAAAGCACCCATTGTTGGCTACGTTTGAACTTGGGAATTCAACTTCGGTGTAGAACAAACCAGCCAGAGTAGTCAAGATATCAAAACTCGTCTGGCAACCTCTGTATGCGGCTGTGCCATCAGTTTCTCCCCAATTGCTGAAAGAATTGTCCTTTTGTTGCAAGTGTGCGGTGGGTTATTGTGTTTTGGGTTGGGTTGTATTTTTTTTTTTTTGGGGGGGGGGGTGTTTTTGGTTTTTTTTCTTTAGCTAATCCCATCAGAAACAAGAGCAACAAAACGCTGTCCACTGATACCTGTCGGATAGCATCAAGGTGGGCGAACCCCTGTCCGGAGCCCTGGCCGTGGCTGGGCTCCCCCGGAGGTGTCTCCACCCCCAGCACTCGCCCCCCTGTCGGCTCCCTGCTCACAGCTCTCTCTGCCGTGCAGCCCCAGCCTATGGCATCGCTACCACAGGATGGCTTCGGGAGCTTCGCCCCCACCCCGCACCCCCGCCCCTTGCTCTTCTCTTTTTCTTTGCTTTTTCC
>VWYP01030016.1:0-18308 GCA_013400435.1 Pycnonotus jocosus
ATTACCTTAAGCTGTAATTGGAAAATACCCCCCAATGTGCAAGTGGACCAAAAAGTGTGAAAACCCATGACCCAGGGTCCATTTTTGTGTGTAAGGCCCTGGGGGCTTCATCTGCCCAAAATGTACCTGAGGGCCCTTCAGTAAATAGAAGTGCTTTTTATTCCCTTCATTTTATCTGGCCTCTATTTTTAGGCAGCCCCAAAAGACATCAGGAAAGTCCCCTCAGGAAGCAGAAGCTTCACAGGGGGAGTTATCTTAGAATCACAAAGTGGTCTGGGTTGGAAGGGCCCTCAGAGACCACCCAATCCCACCCCCTGCCATGGGTGTGTCTTAGCTCAGCAAAGTGTAACCTCCAACTCCCTGTGCACGTGTTACCAGCTGAGCTGAAATCCCAGGAGCTTTTGGCATTTAGTACAAGCAGAGCATAACAGTGTTGTCTTTTTCCTCCTGGAATCAGGGACAATCCAGAGGCCACACAGCAAATGAATGACTTAATCATTGGGAAGGTTTCTGCAGCTCTGAAGGGACACTGGGCAAATCCAGACTTGGTGAGAGACTCCAGTGTTTCCCTGCTTCTTTGTTCTGCCCCTCTGCACTGCTGGTGTATTCTAATCATTGCATCTTCTCTCTTATGGTCTGTTTGTAAGAAAAATGTCACACTTTTTGGGGTGTAGCATTTGTTTTTGGAGTTTAGAAAGGACGAGGCACGACAGGTCCGGGGTCAGCATGTGAAAAGATTCTTTATTCTAATTTTTTGACTCCATTTATATACACTGTACAAAAGTGACCAATTATTGGCCAAAGCAGAACATCTCATCACTTGGATTGGTGTTCATACCAATCACTCATATGTTCTTTCAGAACAAAGGAATGTAAACATTTCTTATTTACATGAAAAGGCTTGGGAACTCAGCTCAGAGTTCCAAAACATCAGGAGGCTTTTGCTTTAATATTAGAAAGCAAGTCTAAGACATGCAAAACAGAGTGACAGAAAAAAAAATTGAGTCTTGATAGGAAATTACATAAATATCAGAGTACAGCACAAAATTTTGTGTACAGGTACATGCTAAAGTTTTCTCAGGCAGTTCCCTGTCTTGGCTTTGCTTGTACCTCTCCAGCAGTCACCCCAAGTGTGCATGGGATTAAATTCACTTAGCTCCATGTGTTTTGAACCTGAGTTTATTAAAGCTGAGAAGACAGAAGGGAGTGTGGCACCCCTTAGAGCTCCAACACTCTGTGTTTCAGGCCAGCAGCCTGCAGTATGAGATGCTGCTGCTGACAGACTCCATCTCCAAGGAGGACAGCTGCTGGGAGCTGCGGCTGCGCTGCGGTGAGTCCAGAGCTTCAGGCAGCAAACACAGGAGCATTCCCACCTCTAAACCCATTCCAAGTGCTGTCTAGAGCTGTGGAGGTGTGTCCTGTCTGCAGCTCTCACAGGATGATGAACATCCCTGTCTGCTTTCAGCTCTCAGCCTCTTCCTGATGGCGGTGAACATCAAGACTCCGGTGGTTGTGGAAAACATCACCCTCATGTGCCTGCGCATCCTTCAGAAGCTCATCAAGCCACCTGCTCCAACCAGCAAGAAAAACAAGGTACTGCCTTAGAGGCTGAGCAAAACACTGAGAATTTGCTGGTTGAAGTCTGACACACTGATCTTAGTAAGGAATTCATTTGTGAGGAAGCCAGGACTTGCTTTTCCTGGTCTCTGTTCCTAGGGAAGCACAAGCCCTGTGACTCTGGTCTTTACACACTGCAAATTACAGGTGACTGCTTCCTGTTTTTCTCTGGATTTTAGTGACTTTGACCACAAGTGTTCAGGGTTTTCTGTTTCCCCCTCAGATCTGAGGCATGGGGAAAGAGCTACTTCAAAGCCACAGCTTGGTTATTTTGAGCTGGCTTATGGTGCCTTCAGCAGCTTTGTAGAACCAAGAACCTAAATTTGATAGAATCAAGTACTTCTGACTCAGATTTTTAAATACAGAGCTACAGTTCTCATTAAAATATATTGATTGACTCCTATTGATTTTAATTTAGGATTAGATTTGCAGGAGAGAAGGTATTTTTCCACTTTGGTCTGCCTGTCTGATAATCACAGATGGATGTCAGAGATGGGTTTACTGATATTTCAGTAGGAACTGGAATATCTCTCTTAGTTCACCATTAACAGACACTGTATTAGTCTGCTGCTGTCCAAGGGCTGCATTTGCCTCTTCATGGCCCAGCCTCAGTGATTCACCTCTTAGAGACCAAACTGTGGCTTTCTGAAGAATCACAGAGCTTTTTTATTTCTTAGGATGTTCCCATGGATGCTCTCACTACTGTGAAGCCTTACAGCAATGAGATCCATGCACAGGCTCAGCTGTGGCTCAAGAGGGACCCCAAAGCATCCTATGAAGCTTGGAAGAAGTGCCTCCCTGCCAGAGGTAACCCCTGTGCCTGTGACCTGGGGCAGGTCTGTGCAGGAACGTGTGTGTCCCCAGATTTAATAAGGAATGTGCTTCTGTGGAGTTGTATTGGCCTCTGTCCTGTGACATCTGATACCATCCTCACATTTAGTCCTTAGAGTTGTAGCACTGACTTTTCCAGGCTGTGTGCCTCAAACCCTAAGGAGAAAATGCTCCGTGCCCAAAAAGAATCAGGCATAAATGTAAAAAATAAAACTTGTTGCTTATTTAAATTGATATCAGCCAGCTGGAAAGCTGATGGAATTCCTTGAGAGAGGCTCTGGGATTTGCATAAGGCTTGGAATTGAGCATGGCTCCACACAGGAGTGAAAATGGCAGCAGAAGGAGATGGGAAGCACTCAGCTCCAGTAAGAAGACAAAAACACTTTGCAGTTCATGACTGCTGACAGTTCTCTTGGGCTCTGCTCAATGTTGCAGGTGCAGATGCCAACGGGAAAACTCCCAGCAAAGCTGAGCTTCACCAGCTCTACTTGTCAGAAAAATACGTCTGGAAGTGGAAGCAGTTCATGAGTCGCCGTGGCAAGAGAACTTGTCCTCTGGATCTCAAACTGGGACACAACAATTGGCTGAGACAGGTAAAGGTGGGGAGGGCCCTGGGGCAGGGTTCAGTCACACAGTGTGGGTGGTTTGTGCAGTTCCTCTGCAGGGTGTTTGGCACTCGTTGCCTCTAATTCCAAGTCACATTTGCAGCTTAGAATTCCCTTAGAAGAATTCCCTTAGAAGAGTTCCCTCCCTAGAGTTCCCTTAGAAATGCTTCATCAAACTTTGATCTGGGAGTCTGTGGGTTCTTAAACTCTGAACCTTTGGTTTCCACGGTGTTCCTGCCTGCCTTTGCTTCTTGTGTGTGTGGATTAGCAGGGCACCCACACCAGGCACTGTTAAACACTTTGGCGCTGAGCAGAGCAGGAATTGTCACAGAACTGAGTGTTGGGAGAACAAGAAAACACTGCCAGCAGATCACCCAACAGCCCTGATGTTGTTCCTTCTTGTGAGCTGTCACAAGCTGATCTGTGCCCATCATCTGGCTTTTCCTGCCTCTGCCCAGGTGCTGTTCACTCCTGCCACCCAGGCTGCCAGGCAGGCTGCCTGCACCATCGTGGAGGCCCTGGCCACCATCCCCAGCAGGAAGCAGCAGGTCCTGGATCTCCTCACCAGGTATTCCTGTGCTGCCACACCTGGCAGCTCCAAGAGTGTTTGTCTTCAATTCCCATCAGGATCTCTCCCCTCTTGCAGCTTTTCTCACACTTCTCCCTTGTATACCTGCAGTTCAGGGGGCTTTTTGAGCTGGATTTTTTAACTTAATTAGCTGGGAGGGTGTAATTATGGGAGACTTGGGGTTTGCTGCTTGGCAATGAGCTCTTGCTGTGTGTACTTGCTCCAGAAGTAAGGATCAGCTGTTCAGCTGTGTGGCCAACATTTCCCCTGCCTCCTCCAGAGAATAATGGGGTGAACTCTCTTCCAACTGCTGTGACACAACTTAGCCCAGCTCATAGCACAGTCAACTCCTTTTTGGGACAAATACGAATTCAGCCAGCAAGTAATGAATATCAGTGATGCTGTTAGCAAGGACGAGAGGGAGGATGGATTTCTGGAGGCTTTTTCTTCCTTTCCACGATGTCCTGAAGCTGGAATGGCCTTTTGTTGCTGTGTTGTCAGCTTGTGTTTGTGTTCCACAGCTACCTGGATGAGCTGAGCATTGCTGGTGAATGTGCTGCTGAGTACCTGGCCCTGTATCAGAAGCTCATCAAACCTGCCCACTGGAAGGTTTACCTGGCAGCCAGAGGGGTTCTGCCCTACATTGGCAGCCTCATCACTAAGGTATGGATTTGTGTGCAGGAAATGACCTGTTAGCTTGGCTTTTTTTTCCCCTTTGAAATCCCATCCCTTTGTTCAGTGCCCTGTTGCTGACCCTGCCAGGGTTCTCAAGTTCACACTTTAGAGCTGTTAGCTCTGAACAGAGGGAGCCACGGGGGTTTTAGCCCCAGCTGGGGAATTCCTCAGCACTTTAATTAACTGCTCTGGGATTGTAAGTATGCACTGCCTTGGCACCAGGTTGGAGCTGGAAGCTTTTGTGCAGCTCCCAGGCTGGACTCTGAGAGCCCTGAGGGACAAGGAAGGATCAGGTGTGCTACCATTGCTGGAGAAATGGGAATTACAGCCTTTGGAGAAGCAGCCCTCTGAGTTTGCAGTGTTCAGAGTGGTGTGAGCTTTCTGTGGAGCTCCCTGCTGCACTCCAGAGGGGGAGGTGACACTCTCCATGTCAGTGGCTGCAGGAAGGTGCAGGGAGAAAGTGACGGGGATATTTGTGACAGTTTTCCTCTCCTCTCCCCCTGCCTGCTGTTGCAGTTGTGCTTTCTCTGTGCCTGGCTCAGTTTCTGTGCTGAATTCCTTTGCAGCCCGTGTCAGACACTCCAGTGTTGTTGGCATTGCTGGGGCTTGGCCTAACAGGCTGTTCATTATTTTCAGGAAATAGCTCGTTTGCTGGCCTTGGAGGAAGCAACACTCAGCACGGATTTGCAGCAGGGATATGCCCTGAAGAGTCTCACAGGTATTCGGTGGGGTTAGAGCTGGGGGATCATTGTTCTCTAACAGCCTGTGGCAGGATTTCAGAGAGATCTCATTCACTTGTGTTGCCATTGTCAGCACTGGATTTTTGCCATCGATTTAGCACTTAATCTCTAAATGGATTTTTCCTTTTTTTTTTGTGGTCAGTAAGAGTTTTTAGCTGAACTGTGGTAACACAGCAGGCAAGCTTCATCATTTCACTTTATTACACAGTACAGTGCCTGGCAACACTGTAAACACTGCTGCTTTATTCCTACCTGTTGTTCCTCCCTCCCTATTCTATGAGAGCTTTAATTTCACCTTTTAGGGTGTGTATACCCTTTTACAAAAATTTGTTGGAAATGGAAATACCTCATGAGCTAGGTCATTGTTTTTTTGTATCCTCTTTCACATTCTTCAGCCCTTAGTGGGTGAATCCATCAAGCCTGGCTTCTTGCAAGAAGCAGCATGTTGATCAGTGTGTCATGGGAAAGAATCTTTTTGTTTGCTGATTCTTTACTTTATTGTAGGAGTGACCACTTTGGTGATGTCACTGATAAGTCATTTCACATCATCAGAGGTATTAAAAGTATTACAAGAGGAGCAGTCATCTACTTTTGGAATAGCTTGCAACAGAAAAAAATGCCAAAGAGTGCAGAATTTTGTATCAAGCACACAGGAAACTCCTTAGGCCCTTTCCTCATTCCCAAACCATTTTTCATATTTTACAATGTACAAGCCAGGTCAAGGCTTTTGCCTCCAACCACTCAGTTCACAGGAATGAGCTTTAAACCACAGACTGATGGGAGCTGGAACAAGCCATTTTTATGATACTGTGCCCTATTTGCTGCTATGGAGTTTAGAAATCAAAGTCTCTCCCACCTCCTGTGGCTTTCTAGGTCTCCTCTCTTCCTTCGTGGAGGTGGAGTCCATCAAAAGGCACTTCAAGAGCCGGCTGGTGGGCACGGTGCTCAATGGGTACCTGTGCCTGAGGAAGCTGGTGGTGCAGAGGACAAAGCTGATTGATGAGACCCAGGACATGCTGCTGGAGATGCTGGAGGACATGACAACAGGTAAAAAAACCACCTCTGTTCCAGAAATCCAAGCCTTGGGATCAATCAAAATGGAAAAGCAGAACAGCCATATGAAGAGCTTTGCTAAATGATCGCTATAATCACAGGGGTTTATGGCTTCCAGTATTTTCTGTTGGCACAGAACAGTTGGATAGTGTTCCTAGGCACCTCTTCTCTTCCAGGAACCTCAGCTTGCCCATTTTTATGGGGTTTTTTTACTGCAGCCCAGCCATGCAGAGCTTTCCTAGTAACCCTACCAGTAAACACCTTCCATCTTTCACAGAGTGGATCCACAGCAGAACACCAAAGTGTGGGGCTGACTGCACAAGGATTTACTGCGTGTGCTGAGTGGAAGTGGGATCTCTAAAATTGCCTGCAGTGTCCATTTTAAAGCTCCCTTTTCTTGGCAGGCACAGAGTCAGAGACCAAGGCATTCATGGCTGTGTGCATAGAGACTGCCAAGCGTTACAGCCTCGATGACTACAGGACCCCGGTGTTCATCTTTGAGAGGCTCTGCAGCATCATCTACCCTGTGAGTGCCCTGAACACAGCCCTGGGGTGCTTTGGGAAGGCTCTTAAAGATTGTCCAGTCCCTCCCTCTGTCATGGCAGTGACATTTTCCATGATCCCAGGATTCTCCAAGCCCCGGCCTTGGGCACTCCCAGGGATCCAGGGGCAGCCACAGCTTCTCTGGATACCCTCACCTCCCTCACAGGGGAGAATTTCTTCCCTATATCTGACCTAAATTTCCCCTCTTTCACTCTGGCCCATTCCCCCTTGTCCTGTCACTCCAGCTCCTGATGAGCAGTCTCTCTCTGGCTTCCCTGTAACCCCTTCAGACCCTGGAAGGGGTTGTGGGGTCTCCACACAACCTTGTCCAGGCTGAGCATTCCCAACTCTCCCATCCTGTCTCCAGAGGGGAGATGCTCCAGTCCCCTGAGCAGCCCTGTGGCCTCCTCTGCACTTGCTCCAACAGTTTCATGTCCTTTTTCTGTTGAGGGCCACCAGAACTGTGTGCAATGCTCCTGGTGGTGTCCCAGGATAGAGGAGGACAATCAGCACCAGCCACCTCCAGCAGCCCTAGGTCTGGTTCCTTTTTCCCAGGAGCAGCAGCGTGTGCAGCCATGATTCACCATCAGCCAGAGCAGACCTGTGCCCCAGTGTGTCCCATTTGGGGGTTGCTGTTCCAGTTCCCTGAGGAATTTGGTTCCTGAATGATCCTGGCCATCCTCTGAGTGTGGCCTGCAGAGCAGAGGCACCAGTGGGGAAAGGGCTGCAGGTTTAGGAACATTCTCCCATAAAAATGCAGGAATGGGAGCGTGGTCAGGGAAAAACTTACTCACTCCATCTCTGCTGCTGCTCTTTAGGAGGAGAATGAAGTCACTGAGTTCTTTGTCACTCTGGAGAAAGATCCCCAGCAGGAAGATTTCCTGCAGGGCAGGATGCCAGGGAATCCCTACAGCAGCAACGAGCCTGGCATTGGGCCTCTCATGAGGGACATCAAGAACAAAATCTGCCAGGACTGTGACCTGGTGGCTCTGCTGGAGGACGACAGCGGGATGGAGGTGAGAATTTCTGGAGGTGGGGATTTCTTGCACAGACCTGTGGGATGCTGGTTTTGGGCAGCTGGTGGTTGCTGGGGTGGTGATGTAACAACCTGAGCTTGTTCTTGACTTGTTCTTCTCTCCCTTTCAGCTTTTGGTGAACAACAAGATCATCAGTCTGGATCTGCCTGTGGCTGAGGTCTACAAGAAGGTGTGGTGTCCCACAAACGAGGTGTGTGCTACCTTTGTACAAGTTAACAGCACCCATCCTTCACATCAACAACAAAAAACTGGGGAAGAACCAAAATCACACGAGTCAGGATTTATTTCCTGGCATTTAATTCCTTGGGTGTAACTGCTCAGCACCTCTTGGTGCTCTGTTAGGACAGATTGTGCATGGCCCTGCCACGTGAGCGATTGCAGAGCACTGCCCCAGGTGAGCTGTGTCCTGTGTCACGTGTGGCTCTTCCTGAGGAACAACCTTCCCTTCCCTGGGCTCCCCTGGGGAGAGCTGAACGTTTTCTCTGCCTTTCAGAGCACATTTCACACTCCATCTGCACACAAAGGTTTCGTGTGTGTGTGTACACACAGGGACACCACATCCTTCTGTGCTTCAGGGATGAGCCCAAGTTATCTTTGCACACAGCATCCAATGGTTCTCCATATTTGCACTTCTGCTCTTGTGTTTTTCATCAGGATCTCAAGCACTTGACAGATTCATCCTTTTTTTTTTGCTTTTCATAATATGTGTTGTGTGTTTTTCACGTGAAGAAATGCACCCAGCAGTCCTAAGTGTCCAGTCCACCGTGTCCTACCTCTGTTCCAGAGGTGGATGTGGTCCAGAACAAGCTCTTCCCTTCTTTCCTTGTAGCCACTAAAATAAACTCCCACTGAGACCATCAGCCTCAAGCTTGCCCACTACAAATATGTTTTTAGAGGTATTTGAGATCATAAAACAAGACTGATTTGCCCAGCATTTCTTGGTCATTCCTCGTTTCCTCCTGGCCTCAAATCACCTTTGAAACCTCCGTTTCCTGAAACCGTTTGTGGGAAGAATTCAAAGAAGGTGCCAGTTAGGAGTGAATGATGATAAAATGGGTCTCATTAAGCTTTATTTCACTAACAAAACCTTCAGGACTGCAAAATCAAGCCCAAACCTTGTGACAGTGATTATTTTATAGCAAGGTACCAACTCGGAAATGGAGCTGAGGTGCTGCTGTTAATCTGTAAGCTCTGATTTGAATTCTGTTCCAGTCGCTGGTGGAAATGATCCCCCTGCTGCCCCCGGGAGCAGCGAGGAGCTGTTCCCGTGGGATGCCAGGCGTGCAGCTCTGCTGGTGAAAGGCAGAGTTTGCTCAGCATTCCTGAGGATGAACAGCTTTCATCTGTCTTCCTTTGTGAGCACCTCCTGGAGCCGCAGCTCCCATTCCCTGGGAGCGACAGGCGCACAAGAAACACCACCTCAGGCCGCTTTTTGTTTCCCTTGTCTCTCAGTGGCTTTTTTTGTTCATCTGCCGTTTTACCAGGGCCCCTGTGGTGTTAATTGCTGGTCGCCAGCGTGGCCTTTGAGCAGATCTTCCCCCCGGGGCTTTCCCTGTGCTTATGTATTTGCTGTGACATTAAGCACTGCTTATTCCACATTAGGCTTAGCACGATCCCTGACAGGTTTTCTCTTGCAAGGTCTCCTGCTCCCAAATCTGGGATTTTTCTTTTCTGCTTTTTATTCAGACCTATGGATTAAAAATGGAAAGTTTCGTGATGTGCTGTCAGTATTTCCAGCTGGAAATGCATCTAGAAAAGTGTCCCTTTCTCAGGGTAAAAGCACAGCTTCTTGGCTGTATCATTCCAGTGATGCACTGCCTTACTGAAAGCTCATTAAATTGCCTTTTACTCCTCTTCCATTTGCCATCTCTGCAGATTTTATCTGTTTGAAAGCTTTCATCCAATTAGCCTGTCCTTCATTTCCTGGGCTGTGCCTGTTCCCTGTGTTTCCAGGTATGCTGTGCCATACCCTCGGAGGAGAGGCTGCCATTTAAAGCAGGTGTTCCTCTGCCATTTTCCTTGGCTGCATCTTTCACTGGTGCTAAAGGAAACCTGAAGGAGATGGAAGGAGGAAAAGACTGTTGATTACCAGTCTGTCAATTAATAGGCAATGCCAAGAAAAGCTGGGCACACCAAGGGATGAGTTACTGATGTTTTGTCAGGTGGCTCTACTGTTGTTTTTTAATTCATCTCGGGAAGGAGAGAATGAGGGAGTGAAAGAATTCCCTGTGTTCCCATCCTCAGGTGAAACAGCACGAGGGACAGCTGGGGCTGGAGTGTCTGTACACACACTGAAACCACAACCAGGCTTGTGTACAAGTGCCCAGAGAGAGAATTAATCAAAAGCTCTGCTCTTGCAGGGGGAGCCCATGAGGATCATTTACCGCATGCGGGGGTTACTGGGAGATGCAACGGAGGAATTCATCGAGTCCCTCGACTCCACCACTGGTAATGCATTTGTCTGCTGAAAGCTGGGATTAGATTTGAAATCTGAGGTTTGCTGCAGAGCAATGACATTATTATCCTCACAGCAGTGAGCTTAAAGTTGATTGACGTTGCTTTTGCTGCATTTACCTGCTTCACCTCGAGTGAAGGAGGATTTGAACAGCGCTTTAAAGCTGTGCTTCAAATGTGAGCGCTTGCTTGGCACGGGAACCATTCTGCCCAGCCCTTCTTCATATTCCTGCTCTTAATTCTTTTCAAATTCAATACAACTGAAGTGACTTGGCTGGTAAGTGGGTGCTGCTCTGCTCTCCATTTCTGCTTCCACTGCACGAGCGTGTCCCTCTGTGGCTGCTCCTGTCCTCACCGCCCGTGTCTGTCCTGCAGATGAGGAGGAGGATGAGGAAGAGGTGTATAAGATGGCCGGGGTGATGGCCCCATGTGGAGGCCTGGAGTGCATGCTCAACAGACTGACTGGCATCAAGGACTTCAAACAGGGCCGGCACCTCTTAACCGTGAGTCTCCCTTTGGCTCTGGGGTCAGGAGTTACGGGGTGGAAAATCCCTGAGGTTGGACAATCACCCTTGAGCTGGAGCAGTACTTTCCCTTGCCCATTCCTCTTGGTTAACAATTCCTTACAAAACTTGAAATGTGTAGAACTTGAGGACTTGGTAAGACTAAATCCTGTCTTGCTGGAGGGATTGTTTTCTGCCTTACCTGAAAACCAAAGTGTATATATAGAGATACATATATATAAAAATCTGGGGTGTACTCTACCCCAGAAATCTGGAGATCAGGTGTATTATTGTATTAAACTACTACTTTAGTTTCAGCAAAATCCACCCCTCATTGTGATGGTAGCACAGAGAATCCCTTTGCTGTATTTTGTAGGTGCTGTTAAAACTCTTCAGTTACTGTGTGAAGGTGAAAATAAACCGGCAGCAGCTGGTCAAGCCAGAGATGAACACGTTGAATGTCATGCTGGGGACTCTCAACTTGGTAAGGACACCCTGGACTTCCAGATGTGGTTTTTTTTCACAGATTCCAATGAATTTAAGCTATTTCTGACTGCCCTGCTGTCCTGTGACAACTACAGGAGATGGGCAGTGTTGCTGTGCTGGCACTGCAAATTATCCTTGGGATATTCCTTGTCTGTTATGGGTGGGAGTGTTGGGGGCAGTTAAACCAGCTGGTTTTCCAGTGCCTCTTTCCACCTCAAAGCAGTGACTGCTGGTGTTCCAGTGCCTCCTCCCACCTCAAACCAGTGACTACTGGTGTCCCAGTGCCTATTTCCACCTCAAAGCAGTGACTGCTGGTGTTCCAGGGTCTGCTCCCACCTCAAACCAGTGACTGCTGGTGTTCCAGTGCCTCTTTCCACCTCAAACCAGTGACTGCTGGTGTTCCAGTGCCTCTTTCCACCTCAAACCAGTGACTGCTGGTGTTCCAGGGTCTGCTCCCGCTTTAAGCCAATTCGTGCTGGTGTTCCAGTGCCTGTTTCCACCTCAAACCAGTGACTGCTGGTGTTCCCCTGACTGCTCCCACCTCAAACCAGTTCCTGCTGCTGTTCCAGGTGCTCCCACCTCACACCAGTTCCTGCTGCTGTTCCCCTGAGCTCTCCCATCTCTTGCAGGCTCTGGTGGCTGAGCAGGAGAGCAAGGACAGCGGGGGAGCAGCGGTGGCAGAGCAGGTGCTCAGCATCATGGAGATCATCCTGGATGAATCCAACGCGGAACCTCTGAGCGAGGACAAGGTGAGGGCCAGGGCTCCTTTCCCTGGATTCAGGGCCTGCTCCTGGGGGTGCTGAGCTCCAGGAGCTGCAGGGAAGTGCTGATGGAGTCTTTGGCAGGTCTTAGCAGGCCTTGGGGAAGGGCTTGAGGAGGGCCCTGAACCAAAAGCACTGCGAGGCTGCGTCAGGATGAGTCTGGCATGGTTGGGTGAGGGTTGTCACAAGGCACTGCTTGGATCCTTTCCTTCCTGCTTTGGGCCACAGGCCAGGGAAAGACAAGAAAAGACACAGCTTGGCCTTGTTTTTTGGAGTGTTTTTTTTATGTGTGTTGAAAGCATGATTGATTTTCCAGCTAATTGAGAATAAAACTGCATCTCAGCTAGATCGAGAACAAGAAGAGCTTCTCGCTCATCTTTTGAAGCTGTGGCTGGACAGGAATCTGGTGTGCTTTGGCTTGGAATTATTAGACTTTTGGCTGGAAAATGCTTTAACAGTAGGTGGGATAAGCCAAGTGTCAGCTAGAGGGGTTGGTACAGCCATTCCACAAGACCTTTGGGAACGAGGCTGGGATTTATTTTTATCAGGGACTACCCCTTCACAACTGGAGTGAAGGGGGATGTGCCTGCATTGTCACTCTGCTCTGGGGCTGGAGCTGAGCATTAATTCCTCTAAGAGTTGGTTCTACACTGATTTTTGTTGGGTTTTGTTTTGTCATCCTCATAGTTGGAGCAGTTTTGCCCACAGCTTTTCTTTGCCAGAAGGTGTTGGTTGTAGTCTGAAGGGAATTCTCTGCAGGAGATAAAGCAGAGAGAAAATCCAGTTCTCCCAAAGGGAGAATTTTCTTATAGATTTCTCCCTGAACCTAAACCCTGCTGCTCTTCCTTCCCAGGGCAACCTCCTCCTCACAGGGGACAAGGACCAGCTGGTGATGCTGCTGGACCAGATCAACAGCACCTTTGTGCGCTCCAACCTGAGCGTGCTGCAGGGGCTGCTGCGCATCATCCCCTACCTGTCCTTCGGGGAGATGGAGAAGATGCAGATCCTGGTGGATCGCTTCAAGCCCTACTGTAACTTTGATAAGTACGTTGGCACAGTCCAGCTAAAAACACCTGAAATTGGTTGTACTCACACATCTCTGCCTTTATTCCCTCGCTGATGCTGCTCCAGTGCAATGCCAGGCTTCAGCTTCATTTCCTTTTCCACTTCTAAGCCGTTTTGGAAAGAAATGTGTGAGCTCTAGCTCGAGGAATAGGTGTTCAGAAGATGTTTTGAGGTAACAAATAGGTGTTCAGAGAGTATTTTGAGGTAACAAATAGGTGTTCAGAGAGTATTTTGAGGTAACAAATAAGTGTTCAGAGAGTATTTTGAGGTAACAAATAAGTGTTCAGAAGGTATTTTGAGGTAGCAAATAGGTGTTCAGAGAGTATTTTGAGGTAACAAATAGGTGTTCAGAAGGTATTTTGAGGTGACAAACAGGTGTTCAGAGAGTATTTTGAGGTGACAAATAGGTGTTCAGAAGGTATTTTGAGGTGACAAATAGGTGTTCAGAGAGTATTTTGAGGTGACAGGGGCCTGAGTAGCTTTTCTGAGTCTCTGAGCTGGGGCAGGTACATCATTCAGTGATGATGTCAGTGAGAATTACAGGCAGAGTTACCATTTCTTCTCTTTGTTCAGGTATGATGAGGAGCACAGTGGAGATGATAAAGTGTTCCTGGATTGTTTCTGTAAGATAGCAGCAGGAATAAAGAACAACAGCAACGGCCATCAGCTGAAAGATCTCATCTTGCAGAAGGGGATTACACAGAATGCCCTGGATTACATGAAAAAGCACATTCCCAGTGCAAAGAAGTAAGAGTCACTGTTTAATGTGTGTGGTTAATGTGTGTGACTGTCATGGACACCCTCCTCATCCCATCACCACAATCTCCCCAGAAATCCATGAACAAGAGCCCATTCAGAGCCGTGATGCAGAGGTCTGGTGAGGCAGTGCACGTATAGGGATGAACTGAAAAGCCTGAAATCTTCCCATTTGATACCCATCCAAGCTGATTCCTTGGATATCTCAATCCCTGTGTTTCCTGCCTGTTCCCTCCTGTTACACAGCAGCAGAGTTTGTGCTGGTTTTGGCCAACTCATGAACACAAATCCCCAGGCTCAGAGTTGGCACTGTGGCTGTGCACAGCGTGGGAGTGGGAGTGTGACTGTCCCTTCATTAATGAGCTGATGAGGGACACGAGGGAGGGAGTGTTCCCTGCAGCCTGGAGCTGTGCTGCTGCCTGGGACACTCCCCTCAGCTGCTGCCTTTTGTTTTCCCTGCAGTTTGGATGCAGACATATGGAAGAAGTTCTTATCTCGACCTGCACTTCCTTTTATCCTGCGCCTGCTCCGAGGCCTCGCGACGCAGCACCCTGCAACACAGGTGAGGCCAGGGGGATGTCCCTGCATTGTCACTCTGCTCTGGGGCTGGAGCTGAGCATTAATTCCTCTAAGAGTTGGTTCTACACTGATTTTTGTTGGGTTTTGTTTCGTCATCCTCATAGTTGGAACAGTTTTGCTCACAGCTTTTCTCTGCAGGAAGGTGTTGGTTGTGGTCTGAAGGGAATTTTCTGCAGAGGATAAAGCAGAGAGAAAATCCAGTTCTCCTGAGCTTACCTCTTATAAGAATGTGAAAGCCTGTTGGGAATCTCAGAGTAGGCATAGGTGTGGAAGCTGGGCAAGTTCTGCCTTTGCAGAGCAGCATCCTGTGAGTTCTGTGTGTCACATGACAAGATTGGGACATGATTTCATGGCTTTGTCTTGATGCCTTGAGCCTCTGCTGGGCAGCTTCAGGCATCTCCTGGAAAAGTCAGAGATTCTGACTTCAATATTTCCTCCTGCTGTGTGGTGTGAGATTGACACACCAATGTGAAGAGAAGGTAATTATTGAGAAGCTACTCAGGACATGATTGTTGGTGTTTAAAGGCATCAATACAATGTCTTATCACAAAATCAATGTTTTATCAAACATCCCCATCTGAGCTCCTGGTACTGACCAGTGGAGAGGCAAATTGCCCCAGTCTTACACACAGGTTTTAGGGCCCAGGAGCATTAAAAAAGGAAGGAACACTTGTTGGAGCTCAGTGTTGTGCCCAGCTGTCCCTGTGGGGTTAGAGGGCACAGTCCCTGTGCCAAATCCCCTTTTCCTGAGCACTGCTGTGTTCCCATCCCCACCAGGTGCTAATAGGAACAGACTCCATCACCAACCTGCACAAACTGGAGCAGGTGTCGAGTGACGAAGGCATTGGGACCTTGGCAGAGAACCTCCTGGAGGCTCTGAGGGAGCACCCCGAGGTGAACAAGAAGATCGACGCCGCGCGGAAGGAGACGCGCGCTGAGAAGAAGAGGATGGCCATGGCCATGAGGCAGAAGGCCCTGGGCACCCTGGGCATGACGGTAATGCCTGGGTGTTCTGGGTGCTCTTCAGGGGCTCTCCTTCTTGCCTTGCTCAAACTGCCTCAGCAGGAAGTGTGTCAAGTGATTTATTGATGGATATTGCAGAGCTCCAGCCCCTGGTTTGCCCGGTGCTGCTGGGAGATGGGATGGGCATTCCAGTGCCAGCGGTGGGCACGGTGGGGTTTGTCATTCTTTTTAACCTGCTGGAGCTTTTCTCTCTTACAGACAAATGAGAAGGGCCAGGTGGTGACCAAGACTGCGCTGCTTAAACAGATGGAGGAGCTGATAGAGGAACCAGGACTGACCTGCTGCATCTGCCGGGAGGGATACAAGTTCCAGGTAGTGGGAGCTTAAAGTTCTGGATAGTGGGAGCTAAAATTGCCAGGTAGTGGGAGCTAAAAGTGCCAGGTAGTGGGAGCTAGAAGTGCCAGGTAGGAGGAGCTAAGAGTTCCAGGTAATGGGAGCTTGAAGTCCTGGGTAGTAGGAGCTAAAAGCTCCAGGTAATGGTGAAGGGAGATTCAAGTTCCAGGTGAAGGGAGGCACATTTTCAGAGCCCTCTCAGCTCCTAAAGGGACTTGGCAGTATCTGGTTGCACAAGTGCTGGCACTGGAAGATCAGGAAGTCTCAGGCTTGGTTCTTGAAACCAGTAATTCCAGAGGTGACTGGGAAGTGGAAGTGTGTTTTCAGTGAAAGCTGGAAAAACACAGGATCAGTTTAAGCTTGAGGTCAGGACTGGGAGAGGTTCAATTCAGTGTGGAAGGAGCAGGAAATGTGCCCTGTTGCAGAGCTGGGTGGTTGCTCAGGCAGCTGTGTGTCCCTTTGCAGCCCACCAAGGTGCTGGGGATTTACACCTTCACCAAGCGCGTGGCGCTCGAGGAGTTTGAGAACAAACCCCGCAAGCAGCAGGGCTACAGCACAGTGTCCCACTTCAACATCGTGCACTACGACTGCCACCTGGCAGCTGTCAGGTACGTGCTGCCCACTGCCTGCCCTCCCCAGGCCTTCCCAGGCCTTCCCAGTGTTTCCTGGATCAGGACACTCCCCCTGGAACTCAGCGTGGGTGGGCTGGGTTGATCTCTTTGCAGCCTCTGTCAGGGTCGATGTTGTGCTGCATTTCCACATCCAAGCAAATGTTTCCACATAAGGAAAAGGGGGTTCAGTTTCACCCCTGACTTTGAAGGAAAAGCACCAGAAACTTCTGTGTTTCCTTCACTGTGGCTGGCCCAGAGCCAGCACAGGGGCACTGGTTGGATCTTTGGGATGTTTCTCAAAACCTGTGCCTGTTTCTGTTGAGCAGCAAGCCAAATAATCCTCCTAAAACATTAAATACTTAAGAAGGAGCACAGAGGTGCTCAGGGCTTTTTGGGGTGCCTTAGGCAGGTGTAAGGGCTTTCCTGCACCTGAACACAGCTTCTGTTTTGGTTTTGTATCTTTTGTTATTTTCTCGTTTATTAAAACCTTTTGCTTTTCAAAGCACACCTGATCAGCCCTCTCACAATTATTTTAAGCCTTTCTGAGAAGTGCTGGACACCCTCAGAACTTGATACACCTTCCTGAGGCTCCTGACACCCTGGCCTCATGCAAGATTGTATCAGGTCTGCTTTAACACTGCTGGACTCTGCCAACTCCAGCATTGAGAGAAGCTGTGGAATTGTCATTTTTGGGATGTTTCCTCAGACAAAACCTTGCATCCTCCTGACTTGCCTGGTTTGCTCTCTTTCTGCCTGCAGGCTGGCTCGGGGCCGTGAGGAGTGGGAGAGTGCAGCCCTGCAAAATGCCAACACCAAGTGCAATGGGCTCCTGCCAGTGTGGGGGCCCCACGTGCCAGAGTCTGCTTTTGCCACGTGCTTGGCACGGTGAGTGCACACAGGTTCTGCCCCAGCTGGGTGAGTCAGATCCTTGCCACACATTCCCCTGAAATCTTGGGATCAGAGGTGATGCAGCTGAGTCTTGGTAAAACTGAGCCACTTCAGGTTCTGCCAGCAAGAGTGAAGCTCCTAAAGAAGTGCAGGTGTCTGTTTGCTGCTTGGCTTCATGTCAATAATTTCAGAGCCTCCTTAGCCCCCAGTCTGCTGAATATGTAGTATTGATTCTTTTGTGGCCCAGTGAGCCCCTGCTGTACAAAAGAAACCTTCTGACACCAGTGGAGTCTCTGGTGTAGATTTCCAGACTTCTCTTGGATGGTACTGAGGTACTTGAGCATCTGTCTGGGGCAGATGGAGATGCTGTTGTCAGGATTCACCTTGTGCTGGGTTTGTAATGTCACATTAGAAAATTTGAACCTGACAGGGGTAGGTGTAGATCAGATATTTGGGAAGAAAGTCCTCCCTGTGAAGGATGTGCACTGGCACAAGATGCCTGGAGAAGTTATTATGGATGCCTCATGCCTGAAAGTGTCCAAGGCCAGGTTGGACAAGGCTTGGAGCAGCCTGAGATAGTGGAAGGTGTCCCTGCAGCGCCTGGGACTGAGCAATCTTTAATGTCCCTCCCAGCCCAAACCATTCTGGGATTCTGTGCAACCATGAGTGGCAACACCCTGGAAGCATTTCAGCCAGGGAGCTGTGTCCCAGGTCCTGGGCATGAGAAAACATTATTGATGAGTGGCCAGATATCTGCAGATGGAATTGGATTTGGCAGAGTGAGCTGAGAGCCTCCCTTTGGGGAGGTTAATCCAAGGTAGCCGGGGCTGCCTCTGTGTCAGCTGTCACAGCTTCCCAGCTTTGCTGTGCCATCCTTGGGCTGTGCTGTGGCAGCAGGAGCTCAGGGAGGCTTCCCTGCTGTTTTGCAGACACAACACATACCTCCAGGAGTGCACAGGGCAGAGGGAGCCCACGTACCAGCTCAACGTGCACGACATCAAGCTGCTGTTCCTGCGCTTCGCCATGGAGCAATCGTTCAGCATCGACACCGGGGGCGGCGGCCGCGAGAGCAACATCCACCTCATCCCCTACATCATCCACACCGTGCTCTATGTGCTCAACACGTCAGTGCCAGCCCTCCCTGCCCTCCCCCAGCCCCTCCCTGCCCTCCCCCAGCCCT
>VWYP01030021.1:8491-36075 GCA_013400435.1 Pycnonotus jocosus
CTGATTTTGTGTGGAGCATTTTACTGCTGTAGTATTCACCAGTAAAGGAAATAGCAGAGAAAATTATTGTATTTTCTGCAATGTTTTTTTCCCTCCAGTTTCAAGTGGTAGTGTCATATGGAACTCCTGACAAAAATCCACGAGAAAGAGTTTCAACATAGAACAAAAACAGGAATATAGAAAATAACAATGTGCTTTATGATACAGAAATTTCAGAAAATGTTTATATAAAAAAAGAATTTCCATGTATATATTTGTCTCACTTTCTACTTGTAATGTATTTATAAACTGCTTATTGATAATTTCTTTCACCTGGTATATTGTAAGCTAGTCTTAATCAAAAAAAAAAAAAAATCAGACAAAGCACTGTTGACTATAGATAGAAATCTTAGCTGAACAGAAAACTAGCTTTGTAGAAAGAAACCACTAAAAAGCAGTGGGATCTGGATTTATAGTTCTTCTGCTCTCTTAGAAAATTTTCCAGAAAAGAGGTAAACTGCATCTCACTTCATGAAACTGGAGTAGAGAAATTATTAGGAAGTGTTCTGAGTCCATTAAAATAGTTCTGTATTTTTGTCACTAAATTTCCTCAAATCTGTAATTGTTATTTTGAGTATAAATATATCTGTAAGCTAAAAATATTGAAGATTTGTGCAGAAAGCACCGTGTTTGCTGATTCAGCACTCTAAATGGCATTGCTCTATATATTTAGAATATTTAGAGATAATGGAACAGGATTTCTATAAACTAAGGACTGTTATCTAGGGGAAATTCCTACTAAAGTTTCTTCCTTCCTGTCAGAGTTTCAGCTATTCCAGAGAAAGCCCATTATTTGCAGAGGTGAAGTAGACTTCAAATCATCAACCAGAGAGATCACCTCCTGAATTCTACTTGTGTTAGAATAACATATTGTAATGAACAATGGAAAAAAGCTGCAGACTGAAAAAACAGACTGCTTTGACTCTGGTTTCTCTCAGGGCAGGGGAAGGTTTTATTCCTTGGTAGTGATTCTGTAAGATGGCACAGTAAAGTTTACAGGTTTTTGCTGTGTTCTCAGGAGATGCCTGTCATGAAACCCCTTTCTCCAGCATGCTGTTCTTTTCCTTGTTTTACTGAAGGATCTTCAGGTAACCTGTTTCTGTGTAAGAATCTCATCACTCTGTCTTTCTCTCAACAATTCACCTTTATGGTCCTTGATAGCAGTCATACTACCCATGGCTGAAAAGAACTCTATGGATTCTGAGTGATGAGCTATGCAGCAAGTGTGTCATCTGCCTCTGGAAGATTATTAACTCACTCCTAGTAGTGAGCTGACTCACTACCCTTTTGTAGTTCCTCAAGTGTCAGTGAAAATCACCTTTTCTTTAGNCACAACATTCTCCTTTTTTTTTGGTTTTTTTTTTTTTTTTTTTTTTTTTTTTTTTTTTTTTTTTTTTTTTTAATGCGGTTTAAGTACCAGACTGTTTTATCACTGAAGTGCCTGTGTGTACATGAGGAGTAACACAGGTCTCTCTCTACCCAGGCAATCATTTTTCTATTTTGTGCTATGACTTCAGACTGAGAGGACATGAATTAACTGGCAGCATCTGCAGAGTGGAGATACTTGAAATCTCTTCTGCTCACCTCTCAGCAGAGCTGAGTAAGTATCACCTCCCTCAGCCTGCCTGGCAGTGCTCTTCCTAACTTGCCCCAGAATACTGCTGGCCTGTTTTGCTGTGCATTGTTGGCTCTTCTTCAGCTTGGTGTACACCAGGAAGGGCCCCAAGGTCCTTCTCAGTAGGCAAGTTTCCAGCCACTCAGCCCTCAGTGTGCATGGATGTCTGGATTGTTCCTCCACAGGGGCAGGACTGGGCATGTGTCTGTGTGGAACTTCATTACATTCTTGGTTGCCCACTTCACATGTTTAGATCCCTCTGAACTACACCCATATGGTGTATCAGCCACTCCTGCCAGCTTTGTGTCATCTGCAAACTTCCTGAGAGTGAACTCTGACCCATTGTCCAGGTCATCAGTGAAAAGGTCACACAGTATTTCCCCCATATCCATGGCTCTGGTATTCCAGTACTGTCTGGCCTCCAGCTGGACTTCAGGCCACTGACCACACAGCCCCAGGCCTGCTTATCCAGCTATGCTGTGTCAGCTTTTCTGTGAGGATTTAATGGAAAACTCTGCAAACACCTTGCTTATGTTGAAGTGAACAACATCCACACCTCTCTCCTTGCATGTTGAGTTAGTTGCCTCATGGATGGCTATCAGATTGGTTAAGCATAATTTTTGCTTCATAAATCTGTGCTCTCATGATCAATTTCCCATCCTTCATGTGTCTGGAATCATCCAGCCTTAGTTGCTCCACAACTTTCTCAGGAATTGAGATGAGGCTGACCAGTCTGTCATTGGATAGATCACTCTTCTTGCTCTCCTGAAGGTAAGAGTGACATATTCTAGCTTTCAGTACTCAGAAGTACTTTCAGTACTCTCCCTTACCACCATAAAAAAAAAAAAAAAAAGGGTACTCAGAAATGACCTTACAATGCCTTAAGTCAGCTACCTCTCTACACATATGGGTGCATCTCCCACAGGCCCCATAGAATTACGTGTATGCGGTTTGTTAAAAGTTCCCTTACCTAGTCCCCCTTCAGTAACTTACCACTGGGTATTAGCGTACCAAGTTTGACAATTACTGTCACTTTGACATCCCACTTCAATGACACACTGTATGAAAGGAAACATTTCGATTTCAAAGCCTTGGAATGGTCCATTGCTGGCATGTCATTTTTGCTTGAGGATGAGCACAGGAATGACTGCTATTGTTCCCAGTTTATGATGCATGACATTCAGGGATATCATCATATTTCCAGGCAATTTTTGCTGCAAGCAAAAGTTAATCCTCTTGTTGGTCTTCCTGCTTCATCTTGCCTTCATTACTTTTCATGGTGATTTTAGAAAGCTTGTTTTTCTTTCAAAAAAAGGGGTTTTTTTAATTTCTCTTAGTGAGCTTAGAAAACAAAATGCAATATTCCCGTGAGCAATTCTAGACAGGCAGAACACTGAGAGTTCTTTCTGACAATTTTAGTTAATGGTTCTTAACGCTAGTATGTGCTGTTTCACAATTGTAGGGACATTTCCAAGGTGAAGTGTTTAAGTTCTTTATAAGAACATTTATTTATTCCTGCTACAATCATAAAACAAAAATATAAGGCATAATGCAGGCCTTATGAATAGGTGCTAACTGTTAGAATGTCTTGGTTTGAGGAGAAAGAGATTAAAAGCTTACTTTGTAACTGTTCTTAAAGTTTCTGCTTTGAGTGAGCTCCTTGGAAAGGTATCTCATGGTGATAATGGGTGTGGTGGATGTAGCGATTGGACTGAAAACCTTCAGATTCTGAAAGTGGTCCTAAAATTGGACCTTGCTTGAACAGCTGCATGGTATGAATAGCAGCTGAGCACCAAATGATACATGTCTTGTATGTGCAGAGCAAGGCTCTGAAATGCATCTCAGTTGCTCGAAGGGAACTGGATTACTCCCAAACAAAATAGTTGTCATCTTTTTCTTTTTGAGTCAAGAGGAAGGAAGCCTTTAAACATTCACTGCTGCAGAGATGGTCTGAATTCAAATCCCAGCTTTGATCAATCATTTGTTGGGATTGACAGAATCTTGGAGGAGAGGGAGAAATGTTCTTGCCCTGACTTGCACTCAACACTCTAGAGGTCCTCCTTTCAGGAAGGAGGACTAGCTGGACAATATGCCAAATGTGTGAAATGGGAGGAAATGTTCCACATAGGAGAAAAAAAAAAAAAAAACAACAAAAAAGAGCCAGAAATGTAAAATTACCCACTCTTGTTTCCTCTTGTAGAGCTAATTCCTTGAAAGCTATGTTCATTTAAAGTGACTGAGCTTGATTCACTGAGCACTGGTATTTTGTATCAACCCCAAGATTTCTGCTGTGCAGCAAAGGATGAATAAGGTGCAAGACCTCTGTCTCCAACATACAACTCAAGTTTGCCCATGAATACTTGTGATATAAGGGGGGCTCAGCACCTCTTCAAATTAGGAAGAAAAAAAGTCACTATAGTAGAAATTATCAGTTGCCTCAGTGATTTTAAGTTATGCATAAGAGACAAAATTCTAAATAAAGCCTTCAGATTTCCAAGATTTCTGCAAGATTTCCAATCTCAAATTTGGAAGAGGCAGGCGGACAGCAAATTTATCACTAAGTTGTACTTGTTTAAAATCACCATTAAAAAGCACCTTTAAATCACACTGACTGCATGATAATACGTCAGTGGAAGATAGTGAGTTCTGCAAACAGGATATTAAGAATGAATTTTTATAACCCTAGTGGCTGAGAACTCTACCCCTGAGATCTAGTTGACATGACCCATTTCCTGATCCTTGGAAACAATAGTCAGATCTTCAAAGGTCACATGCATTAGGAAAGATGCTTATGAAATAATTCTTTATTTCTCCAGACTTCAAGAATATTAAATTGGCCTTGTACATGCCCTTTTACTTTAAGCAGTAATAGTATTATTGCTGTGCATCATTTGGGGAGATTTAATATCAATATTTAATGATATTTGAATATACAATTGTTGCCATTAAACATAAATACACAGACTCATTTGTCCTTTGAAATACATTGTAGAAACTTACAATAAAACTAGCAGAAGAGAGAAGCAATTTTTTTTGTCCTTCTGCTGACAACAGGCAGGCCATTCTGAAACATACGTGAAGCATTTTTCAAAGGAATACAAGTGACTCACAAAGTAGAAGTTTTCAGAGCATAGATGCTAGACAAATGGCCTAATGTCCTTCATAATGACTTTACCAATACAGAAGCTCTGTATAGTTTTAATAAGTTTAATTCCATTCAGTAAATTCCCTTTTATTTCAGCATCAAGGAAGACAGGAAAGAAACAGCTCCCTTTGGCTAAGGCTGTTCTGTAGACTAATCAGTCATTTTCTCAGTACTCAGCCATTTTCCAGGCTATGTTCTCCAAGAGAAACTCTTTCTAGAAAAAAAGAAAAAAAAAAGGACTGAGCAAAAGAAATGGATCATAGCTATATTTGCAACCCTGAATTGCCTTCTAAGTATGCATATATGGGAGCAGCACTAGAAAAAGCATAAAGAAGCTGCAGCTCCTCGGAATGAGGTGCAGCAAAAAACACTGTTACCTTTTCTACATCACCCTTAAGTTTCTCAGAACCACCATTTCAGTAGCACCATTTCACCATACTGTCCTGCCCATATGTGCATGACATGTACCCCAGAAACCTTTACCTCCCTCCATTTATCACTGCCACTGAAGTGATAGGGGCAGTGCTTGTCCTCATGCTTACACCAGCAGCTGCACATGTCCTCTCCCTGGCCTCCTGGCTGCTACCTCTCACTTCCAGGTGGTCCCAGATAGATGGCCTAGGGCCTACGGCTGGCCTCAGTGGCATAGACCTTGTTTCAGAGGAGAGCAGGATCTGTTTGAGGAAAGAACTCCATTATTTGTGAACCTTTGATTCACATTAGCTGACTGTGATGAGTAATAATTCCTAACGTTCCTTTACTGCCTCCTACTAACACATATTAACATCATGTCAAGGCCAAAGTAATGGCTTGGTTCCAAAAAATATAATACGACCAGACACTGCAAGAGGATATGTGATTTCTGCTAATACATCTACCTGAATAAAGAAGTGCAGTAGCATTGTTTCTTTTTCCTCTTCACGTATTTCCATGTGGTACAGCATGTATGAATGGATTGTCCTTGAGACAAGTATGCTGCTTATCTAAGGAGGAAAGCCTGGTGTCAGAAGTTCAGGGCCCTTGACATATCATAAAATTAGCCTTCAGCAAAGAGAGTTACGAAAAGACATCTTTAATCCTATGTTTACATTTACACATTGGAAGACAATTTGTTTCCCTGCTGCAACTAATTTGAATTTGTGCATGCCATTGTGTTGAGGGTGAAGATGTGAATATGTTTGAATCAGCAGTTAAAAACCAACAAAACTGCTGTTTCTGGGGGAATGCTTTTGAAACTTTTGGAGTCTTTCCAAGTACCTTTAGAAAAGAAGAGGGTGTGGCCTATGGAGCCAAAATACAGCCATGTACTTACCTGAGGATGTGGCAAGGATGCTCATTGGACAGCATGGTAGTCAACAGCCCCACGTGCGATAAAAGTTGGAATAACTCAATGCCATATTTTATTACTTGTGCCATCTTTACTTTTAGCCCAGTTTCTTTTACTGGCAATCTGATTTTGCCAAAGGCTATTTGGAATTCTTCAGGTCATTAATAGTGAATGCAGGCTAAGACTCAGTTATCCCTGTTAGTTAAGGACTGGTTTGGTGGTGGGGACAGACAATTCTACTGCACTTCTGTGTCACTCACTAATCAGATGGTTATCAGATCATACAGTTTTTAGTTCACAGGGCACAAAATTGATATGACCTACCTTTAAAAATATCTTCCAGTCTCCGGAAATATAAGGATGAAAATATGAAAGGTAGACCTAGGACACACTTAATGTTCAGTGACAGTAAGTCAGAATATCAAAATCCTTTAAATTCTGCAGTAGAAAAAGTTTATCATGTGATTAATTTTTACTTCAGTAGGAGCAGTATTTAAACTGTGGCACTTAGAAGATTTCCAGATAGAAACAGACCTAAATGGAGTACTTCAGTTTTTGCTGAACTATAGATGCTATTCTTTATTTCTTTGAAAATGAATTTTTGTAATGAAACAGAAATCAAACACACAATCCTGCTGATGCTGATACCCTAAACAAATTCGGACTTGGGTTAGTATGTATCTCCTCTCTTCTGGCTTCAACAAGCCTTTGCAGGCTTCTTGTATTTGTGGAATTCTGCATGTTCAGGCTGTCCACTCTGTCCTGGAGATAAATAACTCCCTTGTAATCATGGCAGATGAAATGATCAGTAACCATAAGTTGGTTCTTTGAAAAAGAATTAACAGCTCACCTGGCCCATTTTTCATACTGCAAAATCAGTATCAGGAACATTGCTTTGTATTTAGGTGTTTTTCAAATGAAGACATGATGCATTTCTCCTCAGTGAACTCTTTACAGCAGGAAAAGAGAGATTTAAGTGAAAATTTTAAAAACCCCTCTAAGCTTACAATAGCAATCTGAAGAACCACAACTTTGACTGCATTTGCTTAACTCCCCTCTCCGTCCTCCCTGCTTCCCATCCCTCAATAAATCAAAAGACATTAAAAAATAATCAAGGACTGGCCAACTTATAAACAGGTTAAATGAACAATGAAACAGAGGTATCCACTAGATAGGAAATATGATAATACTTAATATCTGCTAATACAATAAGTATTCTGATATTGGAGGGATCTCTACTTGCAGGTTTATAAAAGCTAAAGTGCAATTGGAAAGGGGTAATCACTGCTGCTTCACATCTAAGAGTAGAAAAAGAGCATGTGTTCTCCAAAATCTAAAATGGAGAAAACATATGTGGGTTTTTTTCAGTCTGAAACCAAACCACATAAATATCTTATAATCTGCCTCCTTTAAGCATCAAAAAGGATTTTTAGTCGTGTTTGTACCTCATACCATGTTTTTGCACCCAAAGACTGTTTTCAGTATAAATTTCTACTTGGTTTGGCTTTCAGTTATAGGAGGGACAGGAGGGACACTCATAAGGAAATCTAGGCTGCTGCCTTCCCATTTGCTGCGGTTGTAACCCTTCTCTCCGTGTGGCAATAGATCTTAGGTGTGAAGGACCTCCTCTGTGAAATTTACACTACAAGCAAAGGCTAAAAGGAAATTAATCAAAGTAGGATAAATCCATACCCCTTTTCCAAAATTATGCTGAAAATTCCTTTTTCTGTACTTCCATAAAAGTAATTCTGGCTGTTGGTACTTTGGCAGGACTACAGAACTGCCAAATGTTATAGTTCCATGGATCATGTTTAGTCAAGTGATAAATAAGATTGCTCTTTATTTTCAATTCTATTTATATATTTGAGTGCTGTTTTTTCCTTTGTTTAATTTATTTTTTTTTTCTGCCTTTTCTTTGTATGTTTTCTTTGTGTTTTGTTTTGGCTTCCTAGTTTCAAGACCTCCCTGAGTGATGCGGGCATTTTAATCGCACTAAGTCATAATAACTCTGTGTGAGATTTATTATTGCAACAAGTTTTCAGTCTGTTTCCAATTGTCAAATGTAAAGAAAAATTGTTTCCAGTAAAACACATGAACTAAGGGAGTAGTTTGCTGGATTGTGGATGGCTTTGGTCTATACTGGATTCAGCTGGTTGCTTTGTTACAGTTTACTTCATATTTTCATTATTGTGTGCAGAAATGCATTGCAGCCAGCAGTTTATATGTGGATTAAATAAATAAGGGGAAACACAATAGCACCCTGAGAAGTTAGTAGACCTGGACTTCAAGAAGGAGATAATAACATTTTCCACCTACTGCACCTAGGTGGAGGATGTTTTACTTGCACTCTCCCGCCTACTGGAGGATACCATCATTGTTCCTATTCTGCTGACTGTGTACAACAGTAGTTGCCTGCTTCTCCAGCAGCTCCAGATAATTATTTTGATGTATTGCTGGATGGATGGGATTTGTACTACCCTGCAGTCCTGCTGATACAAAAAATGCCTTTAAGATCCTGCCTTTCCCATCCTAATCTACAAAGGAAACAGGAAAAAGGAACTTAAACTCCCTGTACTCAGACAGCAATGAGACTGTTCCAGCCTGTGCCAGTGCTCTGATTTCTTGCCTGTGACTTGTAAACAGCGTACCATGCAGGACAAGAGTAACTGCTAAAGGTCTACCCCGGGGAAAGGATACTCCATGAGCAACTGTAGGAACTGGATGGATATACTTTGGAAAGCATGGACCCTCTAGCACACCTAGTTCTCTATGGATTCAGCCTGTTGATTTCAGGTAAACTTTGGCTTTAATAGCTGTAGTGGCTAACCTGTCATGCCTTTCTTTGTTTTTCACACAGTGTGCACCTACCCTTTGACTGTCTACCCTTCACTCCAGAGTTTACTCTTACTGCTTTAAGTATTCATGTTTGTTTCAGTGAGTCCACTTCTCTGTGCAGAGCTCTCACAGTGAGTGAGGGCAGGACCGGGGCCAGGCAACTGGGGGTGATTTAACTACATGTAGGATCCACTGCTGCAGCTTTTTAATGTCAAAGTTGTTTGTTGACACATGTTGCAGCAGGGCTTTTTTTTCTGTCTAATGGTACTAATTTTTTCATACAGCTGATAACTTTGAAACCATTAGTGTCTTTCCCTGAGAAATTTGCTCTAAATACAGATTAAATGTCAATTTCTTCTGTGACTGGCTTTTTGAACTAGCTGCACATTTGATGTCTGTAGCTATTCCAGTATCTGATTTTGGACAAGATTCCACAAGTGGAATTTAGATGAAAATCAGTGAACAAAAAGAGGGAAAAAAATACAAGATCAGTTAAAAACACTTCAAATATTGTTATATAGTATTATCAGCAAATGTCATTAGTTCAGCAAGTCAGAAATTATCATAAGAGATATCTGTAGAAAGGTATACAGAAACATTATAGTAATTCAAATTTAGTTTACAGTAATTTAGGTATTAATGTTAGAGACACATTGCTGAACCTATCACATGTCCTCCTGTCGTCAGATTCAAAATTGCTTCACATTTGAGTATCCTTTTTACAATTTTCGTTTTGATTTTCTAGACAGTTTCTTCTGTAAAAATCTGTAAAAGAAGAATACAAGTCACACCACAACCTTAGTTTCTTAACTCATCCTTGACCATTGTATTGAGATATATATATATAGGTCATTCCAGTCCACCTCACAGTAAAAATGTAATGTGCTGTAGAACTGCAAATTGTCCTGCAATGAAAACCAGAAAGTAGCAAGAAAAGGCAGAAGTCCTCATTTCCATGCAACTATCTTCAAAATTGCTTTGCATGGAGTTTCCTGATTAGCAGTATGCTAACAGCTGTTAACAATAAAATTGCGAGTTTGAGATGTTACTTTTGGCATCTATAAAAGGCTAGAGGTTAATGCAGACTCAAAAAAAGGGTTTTAATATGTTGAAATCACATTTGGAAATATTCTTATCTAGCAATTGCTGTAAAAGGCTGCATATTGTTATTACAAATTCCCCTTCTGTGGCTGCAGTTTCTTGATTGTTTAGCTGCATATGGATTAAACCTATTTAGTCCTCAGATCACTTCCAGCTTTACATTTTTTGGAAATATCTGGTGCTGTAAGCATTATAGATGGAGAAGAAAAGAAAGTCCAGTTATTCCAACTTTTTTCCTTGTCCCTCCTGGTTTTCTGCATAGTGTCATATACCTGTTTGACACAGACAGCAACGATGTTCATTAAGTCATAAGTACAGGAGAAACAAGTCATTTGCAGAGATTAGCTGTAAAAATGTGGAGAGCACAGACAGTCGAACACCGATGAGCAGCCAGCCACTGCGTTTTCCACAGGGGCTGACCAGCGAGGTGTGCGCTGTAGTCACACCCATCTCAATAGATCTGTCAGCTTTCCCGCTTTTGTTTGAGAATGATATCATGTTTCCTGGGGCGAGCAGTGGAAGACAATGCGAGCCTGCTTTCCTCTAGATACTGCAGGCGGAGTTCAGGAAAGCAGGAATGACATTCTCTGAGCAGGGGAGGGTCTACACTCAGCACAGACACTGAACTGGCTTAACCTTGTCCCTGATGATTGTAGGCTTCTCTGGGTGTGTCGCTGGGTAGGCACAAAATCCACTCCACCCTTTTCCAAGGTAAAAACCACTGACTTGGCTCCCATTAGGAGAAATGGCCTTCGATTTGATGTCTTTTTATTTTTGATAGCAGTAGTCCATTAGCAGCTCGAGCTAAAGATCCAGTTTGGAAGGTGGCATTCAAAGTATACACAAATGCTCACTTTTGCTCTCTGTACATTTCACAGAAAATGTTCAGTTAAACTGATAAGGAGTTGAATTTAATCCTGCTGGGATTCTTCAAACTAGACTGAGTATCACCACATGTTTTTTTTTTTGGTTGTTTATGTCCCTGACACTTTAGACTAGCAAAATTATGCTGGCACCTATACTGAAGTATGGATTCAAATGCCAAACTTATGGCTAGGTTCTGACCAAAGAAGATCTGCAGATTTACTTATTCCTCTAAAGGCAAGGAATGAGTGTCACAACATACATTTTGCCTCAGAAATGCCTCTGGTATCCTCAGGTATCCTCAGATGGTCTAGAAATATGCTTGCAGTTTCTCACAGTGAGCTAACTCTCAGAAATGTTCAAGTGTGAGCCTTATTTTAGCAAGATGATCAGTATCAGTAAAGGATTGGTGAAAACCAGCAACAATTACAATTAGCTTCAAGAACATTTCTTTCACTATTTGTATTGTCAACAAATTGGAAACAAATATATCATCAAATGTCTCCATTCTCCAAGACAGCATTTTCTGTGCTACAGTTTTGCTCCACCAATAATCTTAGAATCAGTGGCTTTCTAAAAATATGGGATTTTTTTTTCTGATTTAGCTGTTGGACCCATATATAGTAAAAGACCCAAACGATTATAATAGCCTTTTTAGAAAAAGATAACAGTGGAGCAAACCAGTGCAGTAGCATTCAACAGCTCTTTATCATCTATGTTGATGGCTGCATTTTGTTTGGAATCAGTAGGTGTTGTGAAAAAAATCTAAATTATCATTATTATGTGACTCATTTTCATATTTGGAAAGTTGAACAGCTTTTAACATACATTACCAGACACACAAGCACCTTTATAATGCTGTAGGCTTTTCAAAATGACAAGTCAAAATTTTTAGTTGTATTGGAAAGTTTTAACAATTCTGTTTCAAGACTTTTATTTCTCTTTTGAAGCTTAACTTAACAAAAAGAAAACCTGTATTAACCAGTGGCTAATCCATGCCTGTGACAGTGAATAGGAATGTCATTCTTCCCATAATTAAAGGAGCTAGGCCTCTGTGAGCATCTTCAAATAGGCCACTGTCAAATGAAAGTGGCACCTGAACTTCAATGTGTTGTATGGCTGAGTGCTGGAGTTTTGAACCTTTCACAAAGAAGTGGAGGAAAACCAGTTCTGACCTTTTAATCTCAGGTATTTCATAACTATAACTGTGTTATAAATTAATTGAAATCAAAATTAATATCATATCAAGCAATTTATGCCATGATCCCAACAACAATTTTAAAGAAACCACGATAAAAGGTTGGGTGGAAGACGGGGAGCCGCACCAAGCGTGCTGTCCACCACCTCCACACACAGTGGCTGAAGCCGAGGGGGTTTTATGGGGTTTTTGTGCCCAGAGGCCAAGTCCATTGTGTCCATGTCCAAGATACATATGTGTGTACTTTTTCTTAGGTTGATTTGGTTTTGAAGAGATTTCCAGGAAGAGCTTTAGGTTTTCTGAATGGATTTTTGGAACTGGGTATCTGGCAATGATTTCATCTGGTCTCCGTGGTGTCCTCCCAGATCGATATCAGTCACTGATCACTTTGTGAATGGCAGTCCTCCTCCCAAGTGGGGTGTCATCTCCTCCCTGGTCGAGCTCTTTTGACTGCAAATTCTGACCTTATCTTAAAATTATAATATGGAAGGCTGGGTGGGCAAACCCTGAAACCAGGGTTTTTCCACTTAGCCTTTTGCTGAAAAAGAAATATGCTGGACAGATTGGATACACGAATTTTATACATCATACATCTCCCAATTGTGAGGTTTTAATATCAGGTATTTGTTACATTACCAGACATCACACTGATGCACAACCTTTCTGACACCTAAATTATCAAACTACTAATGTGAATTAGAGAAATTTGAAACAAATTCAGGAACCTTTTGTTCCTGAAGTGTATTTCATTTGTGTGACCCTGAAATTGCATCTGCCTGCCATACTGTGCCTGGTTCACACCTACTGAGATGTAGAGTAGCTCTCAGGAAACTTGTGATCCCAAAGGTCATTTCAACAGCTGGAGTAATCACGAGTGAAAAGAGATTACATCAGGACCAAAGGAATCAGCTCTGAAAGGGTGAAATGAAACCACATTACATTTGTAAATATTAACATATACTATTGGTTTAGATACAATTTTCATTATGTAGATACATGAACACACATGTATTATATGACACTTAGTCATAATTAAGATGGATAGATTGCTTTTTTTCTGAATTTTCATTTATGGGAAAACTGAAGTTGTAATATTTTGCACAGATGGTCTGATACCCACAAAATTTTTATCTGGAAGGCTTTACAAGAGGGAGAATAGAAGTCATAGATACTGACTATCACTGAGCAGCTGTCTCTAGGGCAGGAGATGCAATTGGTCCCTCATGTGCTCACAATGAGAATTACCTGGGCTGGAAACCAGCTCAGTATCAATCACATAAACAAGCATGCTTGGGCTAGACCCGTCTCTTAAATAAACAAAAAACCCTGTTCAGTTCTCTTGGAAGACCAAGAAGTCGTGGTGGTATGAAGGGTGTTGGGTAGGCGCAGGAGCAATGAGCCAAAAATAGATGCACCTACTATTTGTGTGAAACTGATTTAGTTCCATGAGCAGGTCCCTCTGTAAGATCTTTCTGGGAGTGGAGGGATGAAAATCTTAGAGAATCTGCAGCAAAGAACTGCCTTCCAAAGACAGTCTATATCCTGGGCTGGTATATCATATTTAGGATGCTGTTCCATTGTGGTTTTAGTGGAGGCACTCAGCAAAGAACAACCCATGTCTAAAATAGCAAATTTCTTATATGAAGTTTTAAATGGTGATTGTTTACATTACAGATTTGATAATTGCTCTCCAACTGTTAAACGAGGGTCATATCTTAAAGAATTTTAAAAGCTATCGAAATGCATTTTGTAATTCATCACTTGGAACTATTAACCCTTTAGGGTGTAAAGATATTAGGCATTTACTAAGTTCTGAAGGATTTTTGAAAGATACATTAACAAATGACATTTCTCTTTTCAGAAATGCAGACTTTTTACTTCAAGGCTGGTTTGTTTATGCGTTTTTTTGCACTGTCAGCATGACTAATGAAGCGGCTTAGTTAATTTCTCCTTTGGAGTATAACAAGCCTTCCTTGACAACGCATTTCCAACTGCACTTCTGATTGTGCTGATGATTTTCCCTTGTGTTATTTCCTGGCTGTTCATCACAGACAAGCCACTGGTCAGGGGCTTTGGCCTCTTTAGTCACAAAGTGTGCTTAGCACCAGAAACACCCCCCAGCTATTTTAGTCAGAAAAATCAGTAAATGGCAAAGTGAGGGTGCCTTTCTCTACAGAAAAGAGCATATTAGAATGTGTTGTCCCAGCAGTCAGTGCTCACAAACAGCCAACCTTATGCTTATTGTGTGCATTGACTAATTGTTTACCTGTGTTATTTTATCTACTTTGGATTGGCACATGCCCACATACAAGAAAGAGTAAACACTTGCAGTACAAATACGAGCTTCATAATGCAACTGACAAGGGCCAGCCTTGTTATGGGCATCTTTTTTTTGATGTGCACATACACTCTTGATGATATGATACCCATACTTTGCTGGTTGTAAATCCAACCAGATGCATCTGAACTACAAGCCTGTGCTGCTGGAGCTTTCCGACATTCTTCACCCTCTTTCACCATTTTCAGCATTACCTGGCATACTGTCACCTAGTTATTCAAATAGCCATTGCTGCTGATATGTTGTTTTCCATTTTACTCACTTATGGTCAACCAGGCCTAAGAAGAAATCGTGACAAACCATGTTTTGGTTTCTTTCTTGTGTTTTGGTTACTCACAACACACACACACACCCACACCCACCAAAACATATTTAGGCACGGCTTCCCCCCTGAAAACCCCAACCAAGTTGCAGCGCTGTTTGTCTTCCAGATTTTTCATCTTGAAAGATTGTTTTGACAGGCAGTGAAACAACTGACATGCAGAGAAAACAAGGAGGCAGTGGCATTTCCTTCAGCTGCACCAGAGGCACGCAAAGGCAGATGAGCAGATACTGAGATAGGCAGACCTCACAGCTTTGAAAAACTATTTTGTTTTTCACACATGTGCTCTGGTCTTTCCACTACTGCTAAGTAGCATAGTGATAGCCTGTCACTAATTTTTCATCTCTTATTAGTTTCACAATACTTTCCACTCACAAATAGTGCCCTATTTCTAAGGCCAAGTGGTCTTGGTTTTAGAATGGTGAAGCATCCCACAGCTGCACAGGAGCATCATGTAAAATACAACAAGAAGATTCTTTACATAAACAACAAAAAGGTTTTATTGGGAAACCTGGTTGTTAGCTCATGTGTCAGATATTTTCCATTAACATTTCTGTCTTTTTTTCATTCCTGTTGTTCCAGTTGTATGGTAGAGAGTCTTACTCTCTTTGGACAATAATAACTTCAGCCTTGTTTTCCTGTGGAGGAATGAGCTGTCAGAAGAGAATCTGACTCACTGGGAGAAATTACCTGAGCTGCTGCTATCTTTGCATTCCAGATAAAACTTCCAGGACACTTAAAGATTACTGAGCCCTTAAAATGAATACCTGGTTTCAAAACCCCTCGGATTATTTACTTTTTTAGAGAATGAACCAAAAATAGTATAAGTGTTGAGAGCCCAGGGAAAAAAACCCAAAATTGCCAGATTCTGGTTTGGTGTATGTTCTCCTCTCCCTATGAAAAAATATGCCTAAACAGTTAATGTTTTGGTTTAGTTTCTGTCTGGCTTTAATATTAAGTAAGGAGTATTTTATTTTTTTTCATTTTGGAAGAGGAAGCATGTTGATTTAGTTTCTATTTTATTTATTTCTTCATATTTAATTTGCATTATTCCCAGCCTGATAATCTTCCATATTGGCTAATTAATTATTTTTTTAAAAATCATTGTTTATTCAGTACTTCCCCAAGAATTAATCAAATGCTATACTTCCTCAGCAAAATTGCTTATATGGTTGCCATTTGTATTTCTAAATAGATTAATTTAATTCATTTAATCTGGTACATTGTTTTATACCAAAAAATAAAACTGGAGGGGGTACAGATGAAGTTATAACTACAAAACAAGGCACAGTGAAAAATACTGAGGTTTAGGCTATGTAGCAAGTTGGGTTTGCTCTAATTCAAAACCTTATTATTTCAAGCAGAGGGACTGCTCATCGTTATATTTTAGGAAACTTGCAGAAAGAAGGATTGATGCCTTAAAAGTTTGGGACATATGTTTTCACCAGTCTCTAAATTATTTTTAAATCCTGTAGTGAGTTTCATATGCAACTGACTGTTTCACTTTCAGCATAACACCAAAACTAAGCACAGATTCTATTTTTCCCTGCCAATATAGTATCTGTATGTTTTATATTCCTGATCCCAGATGCTTAATAGCAGGAATAATTTGTGTTCCAAGCAATAACAGTAAAAGAAAAAGAACTACATAAGCATTACATATTACATCTATCCTTTGCTTCACCTGGTTAAAAAATGGAGTGGAATTTAGTGGAATTTTCTGCCCTTTCATCTTTTCTTAAATAGTTAGTACTTTAAAAATATTAATCTTTCTGCTTACCTCTTACAACAGATCTTCACCTTCCTCTGTTACACTCCAAATGCCAGGAGGAGGACTTCCTCCTTATAGTCATTAGAAGCAATCAGTAACAAAGCTCTACAAATATAAGGAAATAAATACACCTTTAGGTGTGTAACATCTAAACAATTCCTTGGTTTCCACTATCAATCAGTGTCGACAACTAAAGCTTTCCTCAGAACTTTGAATTCTCAATACCCCTTGCAAATATGACCGGTGTTCATGTTATATACATTTTGAAGGACAGTGAGGTGTAGTTATCCTGTGATGGAGATGACAACTCTGGCTGCTTGCTGTGGAAAAGGAGCACAAGCCTTTGTGTTGAACAGTTTTTCCAAATAACAGACAAATTTGCAAAAGCCCCACACTAGGCAGAAAACACCTTGAATTTTTCCGTGTTTTCCTGGAGACAAGACAAGGGTTAACAGTGGAAATCTGGAAGGATATGGGCAGGGACTGTCAGAGGAAAGGACAAATCAACACTTTTCTCCTAAGAGTTGCTGCGTGTACTCATCTATGGCATTAAACTATCTCAGCTCAAGGTTGACACATTTACTCATAAACCCTAGCGTCTAGCACCAATAATGATCTAGAGCAGTAGAACTATGTCTGGGATGTATTCCAGGGAATTTCTGAGAACTGTTTCTTTCAGCTGATCCTAGCCGAGTTTTGCAAGTGCAATGCAGCACAGAAAACATGATGACTGTGCCTGTATGAATGGCATTTTGGTAAGGAATAAAAACACACAGGGACTACAGACAGAGCAAGACAAATTTATTCTCTGTTCAGCACTACTTCCCAGGTGAATATCATAGAATAATAAAATAATGTGAGTTGGAAGGGACCTTTTTAAGGTCATCTAGTGTCAATCTCACTGCTATGGACAGGGACACTTTTGTTTAGACCAGGCTGCTCCATCCAGCCTGGCCTTGAACACTTCCAGGGATGAGGCATCCACAACTCTGGGTAACCTGTTCCAGTGGTTTACCTCCCTCATTGTAAAAAAAAATCCTTTCTTATATCTAATCTAAATGGACCCTCCTGTTGTTTCAAGTCATTACTCGTTATTCTATCACTACATGCTCTTGACAAAAGTCCCTCTCCAACCTTCTTGTATCCCCTTTAGGAACTGGAAGATGCTATAAGGTCTACCTGGAGTCATCTCTTCTCCATGCTATACAGTCCCAACTCTCACAGCCTTTCCTCATGGGAGAGGTGCTCCAGCACTCCATCATCTCTGTAAACTCTTCCGGATCTGTTTCTACGGGTCCATGTCCTTCCTGTGCTGGGACCCCATAGCTGGATGCAGGGTTCCAGGGGAGGTCTCACCGGAACAGAGGGGCAGAATCCCCTTCCTTGTCCTGCTGGCTGCACTGCTTTAGATGTAGCACAGGATACTATTTGCTCTCTGGGCTGCAGAAATCTGTAAGAGAAAAGCTGTGAAAAATACAGCTGAGTATCACCCAGCAAGAGAGAGGACAATCCTGTAATTTGGAGTGGGCCAAGAGGAACTGCAAGTGTTTCCCTCCATTCATTTTGCTGTCTGGGCTACAGTCAGTGTGCTGTTATTTAAACTTCTTTAGAAGATGCCATTTTCACTGTGCTGGAAAGACTCAAAACACTGCATCACTGTGAGTGATGTATAAATACTTAGCAATGGGTCTTCCTTGCCTGGTATTTCCCATTTACAGCATTAGCCTTCTACAAGCACTTTCTCTTCTCAAAATCTATTTGTACACACAGCAAATTGCTTTCCTGGTAAAGTCTGTTCTTGAAGGACCAGGGCAGGAGTGAAAGGACATTTTCAAGGCAGCACAGAAGATTGTCCCCGCTGCCGAGGTGGGCTGCATCCTGTCTCTATTCTTTGTGCTTTTCTCAGAGCTAAATTCTATTGTCTTTATTTAGTTCTTACATACTCTAAGACTTCATTAACATCTAGGATATGATTTACCTAAATTTTGCCAGACTAGGTAAAGACTAGGTAAGATCCTTTCTAGCAAGAACAGTTGGTTTATTTGAAATTGCGTTACCATACAGAGATGCTGTAGGATTCTCCACCCAGCTGAGTCAAAGAAAACATCACGATCACCTCCAAGGCCTTAGATTGCAAAAATGCCTTTTTTTTTTCTTTTTCAAATTGTATCCAAAGCATAGCTTTTCCTAGTGCAAAACTTTCACTTTTTAAATTTCTGCTTGCAATATATTGCAGCTGTGAAACCTTAGCTGCAAAATCATGCTTGACATATAATTCTATACTCACACATAAATGTAAATTCCTTTTAGAGGCAGAAATTTTTCTGGGAAGAAACTCTATCTGTGTTCCATCTCCCTCATTGAGGTGTCTGGGCTACCCTGCAGTGTTTAATATCACAAAAAGCCACCTATCTATAGACAATGCATCCATTCACAGGTGGCTAGATTTTGATTCACCCAGAATATTCTCAAGTTTAAAAACGCAGTACGTCTGCATGTTCTACACCTTTATTGCATTAACTTATTACTACAAGGAACAAAATACGCAGCAAATGCCCCAAATTTGTTAGAATGCTGCTTTGTATATGGATGAAAGGCAGTATGAAAGCTGGTCCTCAAAATTCAGACTTCTCCTACTGCTTTTTCTCAGAGTATTAAAAGTTTGAGATGCAGGGGAGTAAAGAGGTGTTATTTTCACCTTTCTGTCTTTAGTGGAAGTCAGAGGAACAGAGAAATCCTAGGGAAAATTGAACTGGAGTCCTGGATGACCAGCTGTCCTCTTAAGGACACAAGCCCCTTGGGCCTGCACCTCTGCATTGGAAATGCAGTTGTAGCTCTGTGCCCTGTGGATGCCAGGGAGAAATATCAAAATATTTCACTTCTTCTCTCTAACACTGGGTGTGACCTCAATGCAGAAAGTCATGTCAAGTCACAGAATTTGACTCCAGATTTGATTCTGAGTTTCACAAAAGTTTGTGGAAATCAGGATCTTGCAGTTTGTGATTTTAAGAATATCTATCTCTGCCTGGCATGTGGTCCTTGCTGATATAAACTCAAGCTGCTCTCAGTGCTGGTGTGATTCTTGAGCTGTATGTGCCTTTGGCTGATGCATCAGATCCATACTAAAAGCACAAATGTTCCTCATATAAAACTAAGACTCTTGAGACAAATGCCCCGTAAAATGAATGTGTGAGTTTCATTTCTATCACATACCTCTTTAACTTTGTTCAAAGGATTAGTGTTTGCAATGTACAGCAGGATGAACTGACTTTGCTGACCTGCACAATTATGCAATATTTACTTTCATGTTCATTGCAACCTTTCCAGAAGGTTTCATTTCTCCATTATGTAATTGCAAGTTATCTGGGCTGGGACATGAAAGGGTGGTGGCTGTGGAAGACTCATTGGGTGTGGTGAGTGTCAATGTGCTGTCAAGATCCAGAGTGGCTGCTTGCATTTAAAGCAGAGGAGGACCTCCTCCCTTGGCCACAGAGCACTGCAGACACACGCAAAGACTGCAGTCAGCACTAAGACCTTTTGACCTTCCTTATCTAACACTATACCCCTTCCTTCCCACACTAGAACATTTGGAAGCTGACTGGCGCTAAATATTAGGTCTGTCTATGTAAATACAGAATATACTTGTATCCAAATCAGGAAAATAGATATGGTGAATAAAAGAAATCAATTATTCTTCCTGTTTCAGCTGGAAAAAATGTTAGTGTTTCCCTTCTCCTTACCCTGAACTTAAAAAATAAAGGGAAACGCCTATTATTTGCCAATTATTCATTAAAGGAGAGCTGAATTTCCCTCCAACTCTGCACATTTGGACAAGTAAAACTGTGACACTCTGCTAGAGGATATTTTAATTAGGCTTGTATCTCTCATTTTCAAAGAAACTTTCACCTCTATGTGTTTCTGGCAGTCCTATTGATCAAAAGAAGCAATTTTGAGTGATTTAAGCCTGATCTCACTTAATTAGTGGTGCCAACTTGCTCATTGTTTCTGCATAAGTTGCTTTGTGCCACAGGTCTTACCAGTGTCTGTTAGGGCTTCAAATATTTAATGTGATTGACTATGAAATCATTTGTCCAAATTCATAAAACAGCTGCAAAAAAACACCCCAAGTGTTCAAAATTCTACCATCACCTGTAACTGAAAGTCATAACTGCTTTACATCAGTTCATATGTACTAAATCCATGTAAAGGCAGTTGAGGAAACACTATTAAACTGACAAGTTTATCATTCACCAATTTTGTTACCAGAAAAGCACCATACTTGAGGCATTTATGTTCATGTCTAACTATACGCAGATCTATCTGCTTTGGCAACATATGGTTTTCCTTGGGCTTCTACAACAGCTCTTGAAAGAAATTCAGTATGTTTGCAAGACTTACTGCTTTTTCTGAGAACAGCAAATTCCATCTGTTTGTGTCATAAAAAGTAAATCCACAAATCATTGCAGCAGAATACTTAATCTGTGTTCACCCTATTTAGCACAAAAGCTGTACACGGCACCAACCACTTCTCTGCTGATTTGGTTGGCCACATCAAATTCTGCAGTAAATTTTTTTCACTTGAAGCTTTTTTTTTTCAGGTAAAGTAGAAGCAGCACTGGACCTCATACTGATCAATTCCTTCCCTCTGGTGGGCAACTCCGAGACATCACTTATATGTGTCACTTCCAAATGGCGTTTCCGTGAGTCTATCACAATAGGCCGGGACCAGGACGATGTAGCAAACCAGCACCGAGAACCACTGGAAGTTAATGAAGATCCCAAGAGAGCAGCAGCCAAAACGGTGGTGTGGAAGAGGGAACAGGCCAGTGAAACTATTGGAGCATATTACTGTGAAGGGAAACTCAAGGATGAGGTGACAAGGATACATACCATGAAGATGCCACTGGGAGGTACAGTATAGTGGTCAGATCTGAATTTGCCACGGCACTGCTTGCAGACCGGCAGCTACCCCTGGTTGACACAAGTGGGCACAAACACGACTCCAGACGAGGCAAGGCAGCCCTGAGTCAATAAAAATAGATTTGGTTCAAGGCTTTTTTTTCCTTCTACAGTGCAGAGAAGCTGGTTGGTACTAGATGCTAGTGATTTCCTTGTGGAAGTTAGTCAGACATCTGTGCGTGTTCTGCCTGCATCTGGCTACTGCCAGGAACACAAAGTCAGTCAGCAATTAAGGTGGCCTCACTGACCCCATGGAATAACATACATGGCAACCCCTGTACTGGGTTTCTCACATTCCAGACACTTGATTTCAAACTGGCTTCCATTTTAAAACTTCGGCAGATTTGACATGTAGATAGCTAAACATCACTATTCTATCTTTCTTAAGCAAATGGGCAACCTGAGCCTAGAAAATAATTGCCTAGCCTAAGTTTTAGTAAAACTACAGATCAGCAACACTGGATCTGCATAGTCTGTGTCAGTATGGGAAAAAAAAAAGGGGGGGATCCCTCTCAGCATTAGAAATAAAATACAGAAAAATCTAGATTCCTCCGAAATCTGAAAAGGTTATTCACAAAAATCCACTACAGATTTCATTATTCATTTGATTTTGGTTTTAGGCTATTTACTTTTAGTAGTAAAAGCAAATGTGCAGGGATATAGTGGGAAAAGAATGTTAGATTTCTAAGGTCCATTAAATTGCATTTCCATATCTTCAAAATTTCCATTGTTTCTGGACATCATTAGACTTCTGGGACAATTTCCAAAGCAGAGATCACCATCAACTACAGAAGGCCACAAGAAATTTTGAGTAATTTTCTGCAGCAAATCACATTTTCAAAATTGAAGATGGTTTTAAATAGATTTTACTGTACTGCTAATGTTTTGTGTCATGGCCACTGGTCTGTAAGGACAGTTGACAATTTTAATATTTTTTATAAAATTTTAGTAAGAGCAACTTCTGTTGTTTTTACCCCCTGAAATTATGTAACAAATTTATAAAAGGAGATATTTTGCAGATAGTGCCTATTATTATTTTTTTGAACACGAGTAGGTGGGAAGCAAACTGAGTAGGACAAGCACATTTTTCTTTGACTTAGGTTTTCTGTGACCAAATGCAGTCTTTGAGGGATTGGATTGGTCACCAAGAAAGCTCTGCAGATGCAGGCTGACAGCTCCATTGTTTCAAAGGAGGCTGCAGTGAGGAGGAGATAAGATAATAGTCCATGGAATGTCAATGTGACCCTGCCTGTGGCAGTCTGCCAGCAAGCTGAGCACATCTCTTGCTGTTCTGTTGTAGAGCAACATGCATGGGTGGAAGAATGTCTTCTGAATCTATCAGTTCTTTCCACTTTGTATCTGTGGGCCTAGGAGCAGAGAATTTTAAGTAATCAAATTTTGAAGGCTTTTTATGTGACAGATGTTGTTCTAAACAGAAGTAACATTCATACCAGTAGTTGTAGGTTTCTTGGATTAATTTCTGGGTTTGAATCCCTTTCTCAGACTTTTTTCTGCAAAAGTTTTCACTAACAAAATTCAAACTAGCAAGTCCTTAGTGAATGCATATAATCTAATCAAATTAAATGGATGAGAGAGGTGTGCATCAGAAATTCTCATTGCTGTTAAAACATACAGAAAGAGGAGAAAGATGTTAAGGAAAGATTGTGAGGTTTGGCAAAGCATAAGTATCTGGACAACAGACCTTTTTCCACTTCACTGTTGTTGTCTTCATAATTTTTAAAGGCAGAATATGTTTTTCAACAGCAAAATTGAGTGTAAATGTCCAGCTTCCCATTAGAGACACTAAAGTCAAGGGAAGGAACAGCACTTCTGGAAGCCCAGCCACTGTTTTGCATTCTCCTGGCGAGAAGCTTGTGAAAAATTCACTAAGCATTAATCATTTGGGTAGCCTCACTGACTTAGTGGGAACCGCCATCTCCCTGATTATATACCTATTATCAAATATGAACATACAGTGAAGAATTTTGCTGTGTAGCATGGAAATATAGCAGGTTCATTTTCCTGATTTATCTTACCATCTGCTATTCTGAAAGTAACAAATCCATTCTCCATCTCTCTAAAGGTCTTCATTCTCTTGAATTCTTTATACTGAAACATTTTAGTTACACATGTAATATCCATACATGCAATGAGAGGGAACAGTTTATGCTTTATCTTCTCATGGGGAGTGATCCTTATTTTGTATAAGTACATATCTCTAGAATAAAACACCAAAAGTATTCTCCTTCTAGTCAAATACAATTTATTCAATTTCTATATGCAATAAATATTTATTTTCATATTTGTGATTGAGTTTTCTCCACAGAAAGTCAACCATAGGGCTAGCAAAGGGACAATAATGGAAATTCTTTCAGTGGAGCATTATAGCACTTGTCCTGCAGCTCAGTTCGTTATGTCTCTATAAGGAATTGGCACACTTGAGATGTGAAATCATGTAACACAAATCACAATCTAAAAATATGTTGGAACTGTGCCCAACATGGAGTGTGCATTCCTTTCCATTGCAACAATACCCAAAGTCTTGTGGTTTAGCCTAACATGCAAAGAAAAGTATATGGGAATACAAAAGTTTAATGTCTTGTTAAAACAATTAGTATTGTCTCACTAAATTTGGTCCAAAAAGCACTGCAACTAAACCCCTTAGGACCATTTGTAGCTAACAATTAAATTTTTTGCAAAAGCTGTTGAATTTTTTTTCTTAAATAGATATTGATTTTCATTATAAGTTTGTTACTAATAACTTCTATCATGGGAGCTGACAGTAAGTTGGAATTGCTTTCAGTTTTTGTTGCCTGTTTCTAATGAAAACTTATTTAATTTTTCTATATTAGAGTTCTCTGTTTCTCTAAGATGTAAGTGTAGATACCAGTGTTTAGGTAAAATGACAAATGCATGTACTTAATGTGAAGCAGGAAGGCTCCTGCTGAAATCAATTGTATATAACTTACAAAGGAATGAAAACATGTAGCAAAGTCTCAGAGCATAGCCACTAGAACTGCACAGGGGATGGAAATTCCATCCTGCAAAAAACAGTGAATTTTCAATAGTTATCTTGTTTCCAACCATAAATAAAGCATTAAAATGTCAGAATTTTCAAGGAAATAATATCCTAGGAGAGAAGTTGGCTTGGATTGATAAAAATGTCTTCATTCTTGCTCAGATTTTCTTTCTTTAATTTTACATCATGTAATACAAACATTTTGATTTTTAACTTAAAATTCTATTTTGTAATGAAAATATGAAAATGTTCTTTCTTTTATTGCAAGAATATTATCCTTTTTAGTCCCTCAGATTTTGCAACAAAATAATGTTGTGGAGGTACTGACAGAATATCAGCCTCATACAAACTTTCATATAGCATCTGTCGGCTCATGTTTTTACAGCTCTGTTACATATAAAATATGACAGAAAATTGCTTTGTAATTTTTTTCTCTGCTTTCTGATCCTATCTCTTTGTACTTCTTTCCCACCAAATTTTAGCTAGCCACAAGGTCCAAATTCTTTTTTCTCCAACTGTTGGTACGAACCAAAGGATATTTTATCTACAGTTTTGTAAAGATGAACCAAGAAAGGAGGCATGATTCTAGATAAAAGGCAATTTTTAATGAATAAGTTGTCTAACAGGTTATTTTTAAGTTGTATATATGTTCCTTAAAAATATTTGATGTGAAATATTTCTAACTTTAATAGAAATGGAACCTCTGAAAATGCAGAGCTGTCTAGGAGCATGAATAGCTCTTCAAGGATTCCTTTCAGCTGAAACTCAGGTGGGCCTTATGTCAGAGAAGTCCCACTCACCTTGCTGGGAAGGCAGGTGGCAGCAGAAGGAAAAACAATGATGGATGAACTCACATGGAGGAACTTGCATAGGAAGAACACTTAAGGATGAAAAACTTGAAATCTAGAAAGAGCGAAGGGATTGGTTTAAATCAATACGTTGCTCACCTGAGTTGTCTGAAAGAGAAAGTATAGAGGTATCAAATTCTCTGTCAGGTAAGGAGTTTAATAGTTAGGAAATCAATTTGGCTAATTTTAGAAGAGTTTTTTGTTTGTTTGTTTGTTTGTTTTCCTACACAATATATAAATGATTGTGTGGCATAAACCCTCAGAGCTAAAAATGGCCTGAAAACCTGGATTTGTCCTCATAACACTTCACAACTTTCCCTTTGAATTTTCCAAGTAAATGAAAGGATGCATCCTTAACTTCTAAATTGTTTCAAAGTAATGTGGTAATTAAAATTACCATTTCACTGGCTTCAGAAACAGCTATTTATTGAGGTTTTTCTGTCCCTTCCCCAATTATCTTCGGATGACGCTTTTCCACTAGTACTGATAAGGAATAGGCAGAAATGTTGGGAAAATCCTGCTATCCACTGCTTTCTTTGTTGTTTAAATCAAGATCTACAAACAAACATATAAAAGTACCTTTCTGTTTAAGGAGGAAAATTAATTTCAATTTCCCTGCTAGAAAACTGGCTGATCTACACCAGTCCCTCACACGGAATTTTTATTTTCACTAAGCCATATTTTCAGGTAAGAATATTTTGGTAAAAGTACCACATCCTGTGAATATGGCTTTTTTCCTTTGGTTCCTAATGCAATCCAACACTCTGTATTTCCAGAATTTGATGAACTAACACAAGTACAGACCTTCTCCATCCTACCTCACCTCTTTCCCAGCCCTGCATGATTATGGTCTCCTGAACTATCTTGACCGCTCTGCATTATAAAGCTTAAGTAGAAGAGAACCGAAATCACCCTAGGTATTTGTTTGCCAGTGACAGCTTGTTCCTTAAAATACAATTTCCAGTACTTTTTCCAGTCTGCTTTAAGTAAGTCTTACAGGATAAAGAAACTTGGGAAAGTTTTACAGCCAATTCAAGCTCCTAGTTAGAAACTGTTTCCAGTTAATCAGCCAGAAGCCATTTTTTTTTTCATGCCTCGGGTTCTAGTGGCAGTCTGTTGTTTCAGGGTATAGGCAAGTCCTCTGTCTTTGCCAAAACATAGGTTGAGGCTGCTGATGGTAAAGATTCATTTTATGCTCTAAAGAAAGTGAGGAGTTAAAATCTGAGTGAGGCTCGTGCTGTAAACCATTCTCAGCTATCAGGCCAGAGACCAGATAGAGACAGTAACTGCTATTTATCACATACTTTTGTTTTCAGCTTCATTCCACCCAGTGGCATTAACTGTTACAGCAAATAAGGGAGAGCATGTGAACATCTCCTTCATCAGAATGGCATCAAAAGAGGAAGATGCAGTGATCTACAAGAATGGTATTAAATCTTTCTTGTCTTTTCTCTTGCTGCTATCATTGTTTTAGCCGAGTGCCAAGTAAGGCTTTTTAAGTTATTGCTGCTGATGCCCATGCTGTGCAGCTGTAGCTGACATAATTCCTCATATATTTAGTGTTACCTATAGGGGTGAATTGTCATATCCAATATGTTGATCTGACCTGTTTCTCTTCCACCAAAATGCCCAATCCTCTGTTTATACCTTGGCTTTGTTTTTTGTTTTAATTTTTGATTTTCTTCTACATCTCTTCATATATTTGTCTGGTTGTTTTTACATTGGTTTTTTTGTTTGTTTTTCTTTCTGGGCCACTGTGAAGGCCCAGTTAGTGTATCTTTCATTGCATTTCTACAGCTTTTCAAGTGATACTTTCCATTCTTCAAAAGGCTTTTTGAGGCCATTTACCTTCTCTGATGCCCTTCAAGCCAAGAAATTAATCACTAGTACTCTGCTCTTAGAAAGAGAAAATTGTCAACAAAATCTAATCCTTATTTCATTCAACTACAAGAATTAGTGAGGCTGTAAATTTTGTAACACCAACTCTTCAATCTAGCATGGTACCTAATCCACATGTAGTCACTTTTCAGCTGTATGTTGCTCCTGCTTGACACTAAGAAATACGTGCAGGTTGCTATCTACCTCCTCTAGAAATGTACAAAAATAGGGGTCACTAACACTCGCAGTGCCTTCATAATCAGAATGTTAAATCATAACAAATTATGGTTGTGGGAAGCACATTGTCTTGGTTTAGAGGACAGGT
>VWYP01030029.1:0-18141 GCA_013400435.1 Pycnonotus jocosus
TGGGTTTAACAGTGCCTGCATCCTGCTTGGATCCCTCTTCCCAGATGTTGTTTCCTGCCTGCTCCTCATCTCTGTTTTCCAGTTCAGGAGCCTGAGTACACGGAGAACAACTGACCTTACTCTAAAAACTGAGGCAAAGAAGCCTTTAGATGTCTCAGTCTCTTCCTCAATCTATCTCACTGTATTTCACCCCCATCCAGTAAAGGATGGAGATTCTCCTTAGCCCTCCTTCTTGTTGCCAACTTATAGGAACATTTTTTATTCTCTTATATGGCAGTTAATATATAACCAGATTCAGTTCTAGTTGGGCTTTGGCCCTTCTGATTCTCTCCCTGCTCAACCCCAGGACAGTTGTCCAGTCCTCCCAAAATGCTGACCCTCCTTCCAAAGGTCATAAACCCTGGTTCCACCTGAATTCCATCTGGTTTCTTTCCAAAGCCCAGTCTGGCTGGGCAGGGCGTCACTGAGGGGTTGCAATGTCTCTAAAATGAGAGGGGACAGGTCCCCAGATGCCCTTTTTAGCAATGTCACTGCAGTGTGTCTGAGGCAGCAGGGAATGGTGCAGGTTGGGAGAAGGATGAGGGATAGACAAGAAGCACCAGAACCCAGGGGAACCTCTAAGGTTGAGGAGAGAGTGCAGGGGCTGTGGAGAGTGTCTTGGGCAGGGTAGGTTCCACTCTTGGGGCAAGTGCCCTCAGGGCTCTGGGCATGGCTGGCATCCCTGGGCCCTACACTTCCTACCCCAGCTGCCTCAGCCACCATCTCGCCATCACTCAGCCCTGCTGAGCTGCTTTCTCCCTCCTCTCCTCCAGGCCAGAGCTGGAAGGATCACAAAAATCCTGGTGGTTCTAGGCATCCTCCATTATACAGTGAGGGTGGATCCTCCATCAGTGAAGGTCACAGGAGAGCTCCTGAAGCAGCATGAGAAGGAGCGCGATGTGGAGATGGCCCGGCTGCTGGTGATGGAGCAGAGGATGCAGGAGCAGCATGGGCTCACCCCAGGAAGAATGCTCCTCTTGGTTTGCCAGGAGTGGTGGTTCTGGGTTGGTGCTGAAATCCTCCTTGTGCTCTTTGCGATCTACTGGCTGCCCAGGCAGAGCAGCTCTGACTGTGATGATGACAGCCAGTGGGAAACCTCCACCAGTGCCCAAGAGCAGATAGAGGAGGAGGACTGTGAGGATAATCCTGACTCTTATGACCCACCAGAGAAGCCCCATGATAAGGTAGGGACCTCTGGCACAATTGCCAAGCCCTTCCCAAGAACAACTTTCTGAGGGCTGCACCCAACCATGAGAGCCGGCAATGCCAACAAATACCTGAAAGCCTGCAAGGACATGATTGACCCCGTGCTGCTCCTGCCCCTGAGACCACTCATTGTGCACTTTTTCCATTAGAGCTGGGCACACTGTGGAGGTTCTGCTGGCGAGACACCCCTGTGGCCATGTGGAGCAGCGACAGGAGAATGTGCTGTGCTACCTCCCCTCCCGGCTGAGGAGGCAAACAAGAGTTCAGATCCCTGCTTCCTGTGCAGCCCCTGTGAATAGACCCAGTTGTGATGCTCCCCCTGCCAGGAAGCGTGCAACCCTTTGTAAATATACTCATAGAATTGTTTATCTGTTTTAATAAATCCTGTTTGAGCAAGAGAGTGTTGAGAGATGGTGCTCCTTGTGTCCTGAGCTACAAAGTGGGTCACTTGTCACAGGGGAGATGGGTTGGTCAGGCAGGACCTGTCTTCCACAAATCCATCCTGGCTGGGCCTGATGCCCTGGCTGTCCTGTGTGTGCCACGTGATTGCTCTTGATCTGCTCCATGACCTCTCCTGGCAGCAAATTCAGGCTGACAGGGCTGTATTTCTTCTGACTGTCCAGTTTTGAATACCAGAGACTCTTGAATGTCCTCCTCCTCAGTCCAGCTCTGAACAGTGCCTACAAAGGTGCAGGGGATTGCTCTGTGCTGTGTGCTGACAGGTGCTTTCCATTTCCTACCTCTCACATGGTTCTTTCAGTAAGATATTTTGTTTTCTGTATGTTGCCAGAAGAGCTGGATTGCATACCCAGCACCCAATTTATATTTCAGCTGGAGGGATAGGTATAGACCTTTATTTCAAAATAAGCAGTAGTGCTTTGGGGCAGAAAGCCATATGAGCCACCAAAGCCTGAAACTGTAAACCTTTAAAAATATTCAGGCACTTTTTTATTGTTCAAATGTAATTACTGACAACACCTTTCCAACTTCTTCCCTTGAAAAATTGTGTCCAGTCACCTTGCAGGGCCTCTTTTTACACATCCAGTGCTGACTTTGAATATTTGTTTTGCACTACAAGCACTTTCTTTAACAGGCAGTCTGTCTAAATTCAATGTGTTTGATGTAAGGACGGGGGGGGTATTGCATCAATCTGTTACTCTTTTACTCCCAGGACATCCTTGCCTTTTGCAGTCTCTTTACTCACTAAGCCAGAGGCAAATCTTTTTTTCCTTGATTCATGGCGTCTGAACCCAACATTAGGTATGGTTTCCACTCTAACAATTCTTTCCAATGAGTAAAGGTGGGGAGATAAATACCACTTGGCTAATATGCATTGTGATCTTGTCAATCCTTGTGACAAGATAACTAACACTGTGCTATTTTGCACATCTATATTATATATTACATGTCAAATATAGTTAAAATGGCTTGAAAAATCTAATTTGGATGTCCCAACATCAGAAAATTCAACATGAAGACTGAATACTATCCTTTCAAGAGTACACTGGATTTTACTTGGCATCCCTATTCAAAATATGTGAAGTAACATCCAGCAGACCTCATCACACTAACAATGAAGACAGGTGAAATTGTGTTCCATCTGACATGCTTTGTAGATATAAAATCACACAGTTTTTATCATACATAGCAGGCTGTCTGCTAATAATTCTTAGCAATCAGAGAATTAAAAAATATTAGAAAGACTGGAGGTTTTTGTTGTTGTTTTAACTAATTTAAATTCACTGTATTATACAGAAGAGATTTGAGTGCCTTCATGTCATTAATTAAAAATGTTAGTAACTTCACAGAGACTGAACTTCAGAAAGCTCACTCCTTTGAAAGATTCTATCAGTGTAAAAACAAATCCTTTATCCTTAAAATGGAGAGCATAATAAAATCCAAAGGGATATTGCATTGCCTAAAGGCAATTGTGAATGGTAATCTGTTGATTCTGTTGGTGCCAGTATTTCACTTGGGGACTCGATGATAGGGAGTGGGAAGGAAATTATTTGTTTTATCCCAGAGGAGGTTTTGAGATATTTATTTTTTTTTCCTTGTGCAGCATAGAGAAAGAAAACAGATATCCTTAAAGTTTTTGAGGACTGGTAATCTGAAAATTATGGATCATTTAATTTTCAACTACCTTATCAGAGGTTGGAATTATTGGTAGGAATTATTGAATAGAGGTATGGCAAACTGGAAAAGCTCCCAAAGTCCAAATTTTAATTTTTTGTTTTTGAAAACCTGTGAAAGGGAGATCTCCTGTGGGGAAAAAAAAAAATGATTTGTAAAAATTTCTCAATCAAAATTTAGGCTCACAAAATTTATCACAAAGTGATTGTGGTTAGAAGGGACCTTTGGGTCCAGCCCCCCGCTCAAGAAAGGCATTTAGACCAGATTGTCCAGAGTCATGTCCATGGAGACTCCACCACCTCCTTGGGCAACCTGTGCCAATTCCAAGTCACCTCCACAGTGAAAAGATATTTCCTGATATTGAGAAAACCTCTTGTGTTTCAGTTTGTGGCCACTGTCTCTGGTCCTTTTGTTGAGCACCACTGAGAAGAGCCTGGCCCTGTCCTCTTGAGATCCCTGGCCCCTCCTCAGTGAGATCCCTCCTGAACCTTTTCCTCTCTGGCTGAGCAGTGTTAAAAGCCTGACTGAAGTCTAGACAGACAATATCCACTACCGTCCCCTCATCTACCAAGGCACCCAATTTTGATTTCTGAAAGAAGAGATGAGACAAGGGTGAAAGGATTATAAAGGCTGAAATTACATAATGAAAACTGAGAGATGTGTAGAAGGCATTTCTGAAGTCCAATAGTAGCTATTAATATGCTTCTATGCATATAAGATGTATTGTGTAAATATATATGTGAAGGTTGTATTCTAATTTTGTCTTGTCTTAGCAATCTTGTCTGAACATAAAAAAAGCAAAAATACATTAGATCAATGAAATAAATTTCAGACTGACTGGCACAACATGTTTTTGAGCTGTTCTTCACTGGGTTTCTGCTCCCTTCCAAACCTACCCTTTTTCTATCCTACCTAAGCCTTCAGATCAGTTATTCCAGTTATGTTGCAGCTGAATATCTGTAAAGTAGAGGTGATGCTTCTTCCTTTGCCTGTCCCTGCTATTGGGATTGCAAGTTATTCCGTGTGGAATCCAAGTCCTTCTACTTCACTTCTGCAAGCTCGATATTTAGTCCAAATGCATCTCCATCAAATGCCAGATCCCTACCCCATTTTCAGAAATGGGGAACTCTAAGATTTAAAAGGGTGATTGAAGCAAAAAACTGAGTTGAATGGTGTGAAACGAGACAGGCAACAGACACAGCATCTTCTGGGTGGGCTTTGAGACTATCTAGATTCTCAGCTGCTTCTGGAGCCATGGGGGGCTCCCAGAAATCCTCTGAGGAATGTCAGGGTGGCAGTTGCTCTGGATAGGGAGAGTTAGAGGAATCATGGACTCCTGGAAGCCCTGGCAGCCTCTCATGAGCTGTGCCAGCTGCTTCTGATAAAGGGATGCATTAAGGTTTTGGATTGAGCTGACTCCTGACAAAGCAAAGAACCCCTTGAGCAGCTATGAAGGGAAGGCCACCTCAGAGCACATAACATTGTTCTCTTTCACTGAGCCAGTAATGGACATTACTTGTTATGTAAGCTGAAATATTTTTTCTCCATTTTTGCCCTTCACAATGACGTATGAAAACTGCTTACAAAACATGTCTTTTAGTTAGCATTGCAAAGAGATAACTTTGTTGTTTTTGTTAGTAAATATGCTTTGTATTTGATATTAGTAATTACAAACTCCTCCCTGTAACAATTCAACAGATATAGTCTATTTGTCACAAAAATACTTCTTTCGGTGTACTGCACAACCCCACTCAAGGAGTTGAGATGTTTAAAGGAGTGTGTACTTTCCCCAGTGAAAGCAAGAGTAATTTTTTGTCTACACACCTTCTTAGCAGACCACTGTCCTCCACTGCTGCTGGATAATGCACTTATTTCTGTTGTTTCCCTGTCCCCTACCTCTGTTGCTCTTCTGAAGGGTTTCAGCAGCTGAGTTAAAGAGATCAGTCAGCAAGAAGCTCCCAAGTTCATGGAGGAAACCTAAATGTTAACCTATAACGCATGAAAATATAGATGTTGGAGCTTTGTAAGGATGTACAGGTCTGTCTGTTAGTGTTACAGAGGGTTTTACAGCCAACACTGCCTACCACAGGAACCCCTTTTTCCCTTTAAACATGTCTGTTTACATGGGTCTGATTTGGTATGTCCTTCTACCTTTCTGTTTAGGTATGTCCTTTCTATCTTTCTCAACAGCAGATCAAACCTGAGGGAATAAAAACAGCCAAAGAGCTTCCAGCCTGATATCACAGCTGCTGTGGTTGCACAGAGTTAACTCTTTTTCTTTAATTAAATAATCTGTATTTGATGGGGATCTAGCCATATCCAACCACCTGATCTCATGACAAATGAGAAGCAATCCCTTGCTTCTAAGTGACATTAGCTTCTGTTTTACCCTCAGGTTTCCAATATTCACCATCCAGCAGTTACGCCTCCCCAGGAAGGAAAGGGACTGGAGATCACTGCACCCCAGCCCAAATTCTACACAGGGTCCTATTACCAAATTCCTCTTCCTGTTCTGGGTCCTTATCCATACTCCCTAAACCACAGGCTGCCTGTGACCGTAACCTTCCAGACAGCTCCACCTGAGCCAGTTGAAAACCAGAGTCTTGATGAATTTCCCTGTGCAAGGTCATCCTTGGTGATTGAGAAGAGCTGAGTGTAAAGTGAAAAATAACTTTGTCATTCACAGCATAATTTGTTTGCTTAAACATAAACATTTAAGGTCACTTCAAACACCCTCATATCTGCAGATGTTTGCTGAGAGCTTGCAGACATGCTACAGGGCTTCTTCCAAGCCATCCCTTCTGGAGATAAGCTGATGGACAGATGGTGTATCCAAACAGCAAACACAATCTCAGACACACTTATGCAGCTGACTCCTTCTCTCAGAAGCAAAGAGAAACCAGAGCAGGAGAAAAGCCTCAACTCTGATGTGGTAAGTAGCAGCAGCAAATTATTCCAGAGCATAGCAGACAGTGGCTGCATCTGACAGGCTGGCAGGAGAAAAGGCTGAAGTGCTGCAGCCTCCCAGAACTTGCTCATTTCCAAAAGGACAATAAAATGTAATGTTCACTCCAATTGTCAGTCTGACCAATGAGCCTCCCTGTCACAGAAATAATGGTGATGAGAAAAAGTGCTGGTTTATGTAAATCAATCATTTTAAATAGGATTTGTCACACAAGTATTCACCAGTGAGAACAGAGACTGGATTATATGTTCCTACGTTTGCTCTTGTGCTCAGGTAGAGAAATGACTTTGTGGAAAAGATCACATTGGAAATTGCTTATGGTTTGGGTTTCAGCAGCATGAGCCCAATTTTTTCTTATCAGAGTGAGGCCTGAGGAGATGGCAAAACTCCCAGAGACCTTAATAAAAGCAGGAACACACTCCTCAATTCTGCTACAAGAATAACATAAAGTGAAAGCAGAGGGGCAAGGGACATCAGTCACTGTGTGAGCAGATGTCACTCTGGATATCACCAGGCATACTGAAAAATGTTAACATAACTGTGGGATTGCATGCAGGATGAATAGCTTTTATGTAATACCAATTTCTTTTTTTGTATAGATTTTCTATGTATTTGCTTAACTTTCTGCTTATACAGCATTTACACACCTATTTCAACCCCTAGGTGAACAAGGATAAATTTTTAAGTTCACAAGCTTATTAACCTCATAAAAAGTCAACCCAAAAGGAAAAAAAGCAGACTTCCAAACGAATTTTTGTTGTTTTTTTCCCCTTTTTATGTTTTTGCTGAATTAAAGTTGTATTCTGAGAATGTTGACACTTCTTTTTCCAAAAAGAAGCTTTTATGTTCAGTTCTCTTTTAATGTCATTTGTTGTGTTTTTAACAATGCAAGAGGAACCACTAATTCATCCATTATTTATTTCCTTTTTTGCTTTGCTATGTTTTGTTTTGTTCTTTCCAGTCACAGTGTTTTACCATATTTTTTCCAGGTATTTCAATTTTTATTTCTCATATGTCTTTGACACTGTAGTAAGTGGGGTTCTTATTAATATTTAATTTTTTTATGCAATACTCAAAAGTCTCAACATATGTAATAATATAATAAATTCTCCATAATGCATAAAGTCCTGCTAAAGTGGCTTGGGAGCTTGGGATCACACCTTTATGCCCTGAGGTCTTATTGCAGTTTCGCTGTACATGTGTTTGCTCTTTCCAGCACATGTTTGATTTCTGGAAAATCAAAATAATTTACATTAGAAAAGCCAGATCATGGAATAAAATATGCTGAGAAACAGGGAAAAAAAAAAAAGGTTTGCATGTATTCAAGTCAGTCTTTGGTTTGAATACAAACAATCTTCCTCTTTTGCCCAAATCCTATTCTGAACCTGGCTGTTACTTATAAAAGTCTTTAATATCTAAGTTCCACTTTCAAAAGGAGTTTAGAAACTTCCTTTTTTTTCAGAGAATTAGGAGCCAAATCTATAAACTAGTTTGTAAGAACTATTTTATAGCTATCTATATTTATATCTTTATCTATTTTGTGATAACAAATTATACCAACAGGGTTTTAATAATACAATTCAATACCTTAATAGTGAGAGATGAAATTACTGTGAGTTTTCCCAAAAGAAACATTCTGATTCGTAAATTAAGAATTTAGAAAATTCTTCAGGAAAATTAAACATATCCTAATATGTCTGGTCCATGTGCCATATGAACAGCCTTAACTCTACCCTGCAATTTTGCTATGAAACCAGCTTTGACTTTAAGTATGAATTTACTCCAGTGTTCAAATACAAACACTGGTTGTGTGTACATCACACAACTGGAGCACTATATACTTAAAAGAAGGCAATCCAGAAAACAGACCAGAGAAATTACTATGTGCTACTTATAATAAATAAACTTAATCCATCTGCTGCATGCCCATGAACAGCAACAAGGCAAATAAGATTTTGCAAAGAACTTTATTCCAACAGTTACTGCAAGCTCAGTTCTAGTTTACAGTGTACTTATTTCAAAATATTAAAAGGTTACATTTTCTGAAATTTATTTTGAAAAGAATGGCTATTTGCAGTTATGACTGTATAAAACAAGTACTTTAAATGAGCTAATGAGCACTCATACTTCACATTTATATTGTTTAAAAGTATAAAATATGAGAATAGTTCCTGTGGTGCTGCAGGAACATGAATTAATTGGTGTGTGTCTGTCCAGCTGAATGGAGAAATTAATTTACCACCATTCACACAGAAATATATGTACACTGATGAATAATACATACTAAAACATGTTTTATCATTTCAAAATACATATACTTTTCTGTTCTTGGGTTTACTCTAACACCAGGTTCTTTCTGTGGCATGAGCATCTCCCACAGTGCGATGAGGAGAAGGATTGGAAAATGACAAAACCTTTGGCTTGAGATGCAAACAAGGTCAATAATTGAATTATAGTAAAATATAATATCACTAACAGTAATTGTAATGAAAAGAGAGATAATAAAAAGGGAAATAAAATTTAAGAAAAAGCCAAGCAAGTAAGGCCCGATAGAGCTGTTCACCACCTGCTGATATCTTTGCCAGCTTGCTGAGGGAACACTCCCAGTGTCTGGACCATTAACGCAGATGATAAACAATGTTGGCCCTGCTGTAGATCTGTGGGGCACACCACCAGTGACCCAACTCCAGCTGAATTCCTGCTGCTGATTATAACCCTTTGAGTGTGACCAGTTTTCAGTCCACCTCTTTGTCCGCTTCCTCGGTCCACACATAATCAGTTTGGAAAGGGGGATGTTACAGAAATTAATGCTGAAAGCCTCACTCAGCTCAAGATAGCCGATATCCAGTGCTCTCCCTGCATCCACTGAGCCATTCAAGGCTATCAGGTTGGTCAGTCAGGATTTTCTCTTCGGACATCTTTGCTGAGTACTTCTGATCACCTTATTTTTCATGATGTTTGGAAACAGTTCCACATTTCCACAGTAGCCATGTCAGTCACCAATTTCCCTGACTCAGCTTCCTTTGTGTCAGGACCAATAAAATGTCTCTACAGCATTTGGAAATAATTTTATAGAAATTTTTTCCATAAAAATCAATGTATATATATTTTGCTAATTAAAAATGTCTTAACTTTATCAACCATGTTGCCAGCCAGCAGTCCTTAATCTAGGGACAAAAAGGAGGCTTTAGCCCTAATAACTTTGTAGGCTGTGATTTTTTGCCAGGCAGCTATCCAACCATTTGAATGTTGTTTGTTTCTCAAGATAGAGATGGGCCCTTTAGATACATGTGCCACCAGTTACCAAGTGCTGTACTTGTCCTTTTAGCAACTCACATCAATACGATGCTGTTTGTCATCTAAAAATTAATGTTGCATTGCCAATTAGTCAGTCACACCTCTGGTAACCTTATTCAATGCTATGGGGCTAATCACTCCTGGAAGGCCTTGACATATTTTATAATTGAACTGTCAGGTTTGCATTTGGCTGCAATTCATTCATCTCTAAGTGTGACTTGTTAGCCACATTAAGTTGATTCCCTTTGAAGGCTGGTGGGAAGCATGGAGTCCTGATTCCCATTTTTGTATGTGATTATGGTACTCCTGCGGAGTACTGGTAGTGAAAATGATTTTGCCTTCATTTTGTGAGCTAGATAAAAAGCTGATGCTCATCTGTGGGTGCTCTGCTAGCTGGTATTTATTGCCTTTTTCCTTTTACTTTCATAGAATCATAAATTGATGGAATGGTTGGGTTGGGAGGCACCTTTAGAGGCATATTGCCCAGCCCCCTTGCAATGAGCACAGGCCTCTTCAGGTAAATCTGATTACTCAGAGCCCTGTCCAACCTGGCCTTGAATGTTTCCAGGGATGGGGCACTTGCCATCTTTTTGGGCAAATGCACCTATTCCACGGTTTCACCACTCTTGTCACAAAAAACCCCTTCTCCCTGTCTGTCTATAACCATGTGTGTCTTCCCTCTTGACTAAAACTCTTGTCTTGCCTCTTGCAGGAAGGGATCCTATTCAATGTCATTAACAAGCCTTTAAGTCAGATAGTGAATAAAGCAGTGCCCTCTTGTCTTCCCCTTCATTTTCCTTCCCTAGTCATTAGTTTAACAGCTTGGGCAGCTACAAGAATGGGATGTAATTCATCATGTCGATTACTGGGTAACATGAAACCTGCTTCAACAAACCTCCTTTGCATCAGCCACATGGTATTTGCAGCACATCCCTGTGAAGCAAAATCTTCATGTGGGATTGCATGTCACTAGAACAGGCTTATATCAAATTGCAAAGAGAAGTATCCTCACTTTTGGCAGCTCTCTGCCATGCTTGCCTGGACTTACTTTCTAAAATGAGATTAAGCTGCTTGAATTGAAATCCATGTGTCATGCATGGAACTGAATGGAGTTAGAAAGAGGGTCTAAATGCAGCTGAGACAAAACAGTTTAAGGAATACTGTTTTCATGGAGCTTTATGTCCAAAACTCTTAGGTACCTAAAGCAGCATTGTCTGTAAGCTTTGCAGGGGATTAAGACAGGGGAAAAAACCCTCACCCAATTCAATTTTGTGACCCTTTAAATACTGCCATCAGGCTGGGAGGTGCCTTATCCTTCATGTATTGCTTGTTATTTCCAGCTCTCAGTAGAAACAATCTGTTATTTATTCTTGCTGGAGACATTTGAAATCTGCCACATTTGGAATTTTAATGCTTTGAATTTCAAGGAACCAGGTAGCATTAACTGCTTCCATTTCTCTGTGCAGATTGTGTGAGCCATGAATAAACAGTAATCCCTGCAACCAGTCTGCAGCTGACTCCCATCAATTTCAGTACACCAAGCCAAATTTGTACTGAGCTGGGAGGGTCAGAGGAGAGGCACTTAGGTTGAATTTGACCTGCTGCACCTTTGTACCATACAGTATTGACACTCTACTTTCTTCTATAGACCTATTTAAATTTAAACTTCTGCTGTTTAGTAGTTACTTTAAATTAGGTTGGACCCAATGATCTCAGAGGTCTTTTCCAACTTAATTTATTCTGTGATTCTCTAAATGAAGATGGTCAGCAGTTCTCTGCTGTGAACAGACTAAGTATGTTCTTATTCCAGCCCAGTGGAATAAGTGTCCACTTTATAAAGAGAAAATTGACTACTCTTGTTGGTGCATTAGAACATAAACCCAAAATGGATCTTTGGAAGAACAAAATTAATCTCTGAGTCTCAATAATTCCATGTTTACCCCTAGTCAGAGACCTGCCTTTCAAAAGCACCATGACATCATTGGGGTCAGAAATACTTTCTAACTTATTTAAATTCTATTCCTCAGAAGCCACCTAGAAATGGGATTTTTTTTTTCCCAGCAGATGCCCCAGACAGGTAGCTGTTCATTGAGACTATGGTGCTTTTTTTCAACTTTTAGAACATCTGTCCTGTATTTCATTTTCCACTTTTGCAGGGTGCAAATAACAGCAGGCACACAGACAGAGCTATTAAAAATGTAAGAGGTATTCCAGTAAATCAGTTACTTTGCAGTAAATCAGTTGGTTTACCATTATTGAAGTTCTGTATGAAGTGAGTCTTGCTGTTGGCAGAAGAGGATTTTGTAATGAATAATACAAAATATCTCTTTTTTTAAAAAAGGGATTTTGTAGAGAGACTTCAACAATAAATGATTTAATGGGTTTTGTGATGATCAATGGAGATGCCTCATAGCATCTCCGAACACAAAAACTCCTGTTGCACACAGAATCCTTGGAGGACCTCTGCCTTTTAAAAGCTTGTTACCAGTAGCTGATACTTGTTGCAGCAGCCCTCTTATTAGAGAATTAAAATGAGCTGAGGCACAGACTTCTTTTTAAACACAGCACAGAAAGGCTCCTGGTCTGCTCCACAGATTAGTAATCTTAACTCCAACTATTCACTGACTCTGGCTACAGCAAGCTCCTACTGGAGGTTTCCCTTGCAGCTTCTGACTGCTGGTTATTTCCTGCTAAACTCTGACTGCTAGTATTGGTTTACAGACTGTGACTGCAGGGATTGGTTTGCAGACTCTGACTGCAGGCTTTTACCCAGCTAGACTGTGACTGCAGGGATTGGTTTGCAGACTCTGACTGCAGGCTTTTACCCAGCTAGACTGTGACTGCAGGTTCCAACCACAGGCTCAAACTGAACACCCAGACTGACGTTACAACAGTGATGCTCTCTCCCCAGAATCCTACTTCATGAGTCTCTCCTCAAGGTACCTCCTCCAGGACAATCCTCCCCTTACCAGCTCAGCCTCTCTTTTATTTCACTCATCCTTATTGGCTATAGCTGTTATTCATCAGGGGCGAGGCTGTATTGATTAATTAACACAGCTGTTAATTTAATTTAACTTATCAGGGGTAAGGTCACCTGTATTCCCTTCTCTTCCCTTCTCCTATGGACACCGTTGTGGTTTTTTTTTGTTTTGTTTGTTTGTTTGTTTGTTTTAAGGGTAAAAATCTGAACTTCTAAAGCTTGTAAAGAGTTAAGGATGGTGAATTATCCCTCCATGCAGAAGGCTTCAGTAGCATTAATTCTGACATTATGGCCAGAAAGGGCATGTACCATAATGGGCTGAGATCCTTTGGAGATCAGACAGGAAATTATTCTCCTCTGGAAAGGGAGACCACTGCAGAGAGGGAAGTGGATGCACAGGAGACAGGATCTCACAAACAGATGGGCTCAACAGAATTCCAAACAGAATTCTTGCTTTGCAGACAAGGACAGAGGCAAATATGCATGAAGACTTTAGAAAGCTGGGCAAGGCAGAAAGAAGAAAGACAAAGTGTTATTCCATGCCCAAACCCCACCTATGTCATAGCCTGGTGTCACCAGCAGACACAGTGTGCCAAAATCTCAGAGCTGTGGCTCTACATTCCTCTCAAATACTGAAGCTTGGCTCTACCCTGTATCAGTCACAAAAAAGAAAATGCTCACAGTCCTGTATAATTCTTGAAATTATCAGATTTTCCTATATTCATCTACTTCCATTATATTGTCTAACACAACTAGATTCAGTAGCAATTTCATCAGTGCCAAATATAAATTGAATATAAAATTCCTACATTTATTCTGCTTATACATCTAAGGACTACAGTAATTCTATCAGGTTATTTCCTCTTCTTTTTTTTGCTATGATTTCACTTTTCCTTGAGCTGAAAGTTTTGAAGATCAAGGTGTTCTTTCATTCCAGACTGAAAAAAACAGCACAAAACCCTGAGTGCTGAGACCAGTCCTTGTGGTAACTCTTTAGAAACACCTCCACTGTATTCTCCTGTTTACAGAAATGAAAAATTTATGCAATTTGTATGCAAAGTAAGGGCAAAAAAAAGTAATTCTTGGAAGCCCATGGCTGGATAATCACTGAAGAAAGATCTGTAGAAAAAGAAAATCCTTCAGGAATAGAGGAAGGTAGTGATCTCCAAAACATCTCAATGATCATAACGTGTCAGAATAGCCAAACAGCATCTGGGATTATGAAAACCAATTAATGGAAAAACAAACGGGGCCATTTCCCCGTGAGGATGTTATGGTCCTACACGGAAATGAATATATTATCTTTCAAAAAGAAAATGGCTTCCATTTCAGTAAGTCTGGGCACAAATGCTGTTGGTGGAACCACAGATTGGTGGAATGAGTGCAAGGAAATGAAATTTGTTCTTCTAAAAGTGAAACTTAAACTCATGGAGGCTGATGAACCTGGATCAAATGGCCTGACCATTATTCATCTTAGACATGGAAGCTGAAGCACTTTTCAAAAGAAACCAGCAAGTTGAGAGCTTGTGCCATATGAGCATCAAATAGCAAGTGTACTACCAAAATGTCTACACTGCCAGACATAGAAGGGGAAAAAGTGACTTAAGCAATTACAGGCCCATTAGTCTGAACCCAGTGGTATAAAATACTAGAGAACAAATTTTACAGGAATAGAATCATAGAATCATTTAGGTTAGAAAGGACCTTTAAGGTCATCAAGTCCAACAGGTAACCCAGCACAGCCAATTCCACCTATAAACTATATCCCTAAGTGACATACCTGCAAATCTTTTAAATACCTCTGGGGATGGTGACTCCACCACTTCCCTGGAGAACCTGCTTCAGTGCTTGACAACCCTTTGGGTGAAGAAATTTTTCAAATGTCCAGTCTAAACCTCCCCTGGCAGAACCTGAGGCTGTTTTCTCTTGTCCTATCTCTTGTTGTCTGGGAGAAGAGACCAACCCCACCTGGCTACACCCTCCTGTCAGGGAGTTGGAGAGAGCAGTAAGGTCATCCCTGAGCCTCTTTTATCCCAGGCTAAACACCCCCAATTCCTTCAATTGCTCCTCACCTGATCTGTGCTCCAGATCCTTGCCCAGCTCAATTGCCCTTCTCTGGACACATTCCAGCTGCTCAATGTCCCTCCTGAACTGAGGGGCCCAGGACTGGACACAGGATTTAAGGTGTGGCCTCACCAGTGCCCAGTACAGGGGGACAATCACTGCCCTGGCCCTGCTGGCCACACTATTGCAGATACAGGCCAGGTGCCATTGGCCTTCTTGGTCAATACTTAAATACATGAAGAATAAATTTTAAAATTCAATTTACTTTCATTGAACATAGTTAACATCTGACTTGCCTCACTTTTTGCTTTGATCAAATAATTGAACTTTTAGGCAACTAAAAAAGTAGATGTAATTTGTCTTCTTTTTGTTTTGTTTTTCTTCATATGGTACCACATAAAAAATTATTATTTGTGCTCATGGTTATGTGCAACACTTGCAAGGAATAAGATACTGGAAGGTGTATAATGGCCTTGTAATTGAACTAGAAACATCCAGATTGATTTGGATTATTACTCCATAATTCAAAGGCTGCTCTTGTGATGGGTACTCGACTTTCTCAGTTAAAATAAGAAGAAAAATTCTTCCTTGCATTTTGATGCTGTGTAGTAGCCCCAGTGGGGATTTCCTCTATCTGATCAAATAAATTCTTGGAAATTTTTGGACTGGGAGAAATCAGTCCTCGAGTACTCCTTTAGGAAACAAAGTTCAGTGTATAGTTCAATGCATTCTTGTATAGGTTACCTTGGTCCCACCAGACAGATATTTGTTAAGGAGATCAGGAGGCTTTGTTGATGCAGAGAGAGATAAAGGTGTTTCATAGAGGAATAAGGCAGCCTGATAGAGTGATGGAAATACAGAAAAATGTGATAGTACACATTAGAAAGCCTTGCCTTCAGGGTTTCATATGTAGTCTGCTTCCTGTACAAAGGAATCTCATCCAGAAAAAACAGATGAGAAGGAGAAAACCCCAGGTGACATCCTCAAAATAAATCTTGTTGACTGTATACGACCTGGAGTGATTTGAGGAAAAAATTGTAAGTCTTTAACCCGGGTTGACTTGTTTTTTCAGATTATCCTCTTAGGTCAGCTCCTTTGAATTACAGTCTGTCCTTTTGTGGGGGCATTAATCTCTTGCTGAGATCCCTCCACTCTGACCCGAGGTTCTGTCATGACAAGGTCAGCAAACCCAGCTGCTCTGGGGTGAAGATCCCACACCTGACAACCCCATAGCAGAAGATTGCAGTATATTCCACTGTGGGTTACTCAACAGAGTGATAAACTGCCATTGAATTATAAAACACAGGAGATTGCAAAAACAGCATCTCTGAGGAGTTTGCTCAGACAGCAGGAAACTGTGCTGGAGGCAAAAAGAAAAATCTGAGTATCCAGGAAATATTAGTGAAAATCCCAGGTGCACACCATGCGTCTGAATGTTCAGAGTATTGGCAAATATTGACTCCAGCTCTAGCTGCTTATTACCACTGCATTGCCAGCTCATAATGATTGAGGGGAATATTTGCTTTTCCTTTTCCTTTTTTTTTTTTTTTTAACTTTTTCACATCTTTCCTTGTTGTAGATGGTAAATTTTATTGTGGGGAAAAATAACAATAAAAAAAAAAAGCAGCAAGTTCTAGGAATACAGCTCAGCTCTTCTGTAGGCTACAGAGAGTAATCTGGGAGTAAATTTTCTTTAGCAAGACTCCAGCAATGGATTGATTGGTAAGATATGAGCATTATATCATACTTTCCAGACTATTCACAGGATTAAACCAACTGTGCACACAGTAAGCTCTCTCTACAGATCTGAGAGCAGCACAGGCAGCGAGACCCATTTGTTTTGGATGGTTTTCAAGACACAGCTATTGTTTATATTGTGCAGTGGCCCAGGGCAGCGGAAGAGGAAACTGTAAATTGTAACGAGCAAGCTGGGGTGTGCATAGTGCTGTGCTTCAGGAAACATCAGCTCTCCAGCTGGAAAAGGAGGCTCTGGGGGCAACTGCAACAACAGGGATGTTGATGTTGGAAGTGGGATTTTCATGTTGTAAGGAAAATATCCAAAAGAGAAAGAAAATGGTTCAAGGTGACATGGTTGGCTGAGTCTGGTGTTGACTCTGGTTCCAGGTGTGATAATCAGCCCAGTTCAGTTGTCAGTAGTGGTGAAAATCTCATGAAAACAAGATAATTAGATTTTGGCAGTAAATGCCTAAGTTTGCTTTGGTGGGGTTTTTTTGTTTTTTGGGGTTTTTTTGGTTTTTTGGGTTTTTTTTTTTTGAGACTGAGCTTTTATTCAGAAAATTACATTCTGGGGACTTGGTAAAATTCAGCATGCTGCAGGATCATTATATAAATATTAGGGAGAGCTGTTCAGAGATTGTCTGCAGGCTGTGGGCAGGTTGTTGGGGAGGGAACCATGAGATTACAAGAGCTGTGGTGAACACCTGCTCTTGCATTCTGCCAGCTAAATGCAGGGCAGATGTACCATTGGGTATTTTGTGCATCTACTGCTCTGGGGTAGCCTGGTTATCAAGTGGGGAGCAGGACAGAGGAGAAGGTTGTGAGACATTCTGCTCTTCTAAAACCCTTGAGAAAGGTTGGTAGTGAGGGGGAATGAGTCCTGGGGATGGTCTGGCATGTGACTGGTGTTACCAGAGGGCAGCTGTTCCTCCTCAGCTTGAAAAGAGATCTTTGATAAGTCCGAGAGTGGAGTCACAAAATGGAGAAATTTGATACTTGTCCAGATGAGTAAAATCCTTAGAAAATGCGTAGCATGCTAAAGAGAAGACAATGAATAAAACACACGTGCCACATGTGCTGTGGCCTGGCACAATGGCAGAGTTGGAGGCTGGAGATGGAAGCAAAGGCTGGCATTGCTGCCACCTTCTCCACCAAGGGTGGGTGCCTGGAAAAAGATGGTGACAGCCTGGGTCTCAGCTCTGCTTGCTCCTCTTAACAGGAGGTAATATAATTTTCTGAAATAGTTTTCATTATTAAAATAAAAACGAACCCAAAAAGAGTAAGAGAGTGGTTGAGCCCACTGGTCTGGGCAAAGGTGGGCAACAATGAGCTCAGCCTGCCCACCTGGCCTGGATCCAAGCCTCCCAAAACCCCAGCCCTGCCTAACCCTCCCAAACTCTCAAAACTCTGCTCTGTCAAAATGTGTCAAGCAGTGGGATGGTTTCCTACTAGGAACCATTTTAAACAGAGAACAGTTGTAGGACTCTAGATTGAGATAGTTGAGCTGTATTTCAGTCATACTTGTGCCTTGCAGGCAGAGTTGTGCTAAATCTCCCCTCCTTTCAGTCCCTGTTGGGCAGGATTTGTAGCTAAACACTGCCTTGCAATACTTCAACAGGAAAAAAACCTAAATAAACCTAAAAAGGGGGTGTGAGTGTCATGAGCAGTTGTTAAGCTGATGAGCTTGGGAATAGAGGTTTAGAGACTGTCACCTGATGTT
>VWYP01030033.1:5575-33477 GCA_013400435.1 Pycnonotus jocosus
GGGGGCGCCGGTGCGGGGAGCGGAGCCCGGCGGTGGCAGCGCCGGGGAGAGCGTCGGGTCGCGCGGGGGAGGAGCGGGCGGGGTCCCCGCGGGCACAAGGCCGAGGGAGCCTCTAGACTTTCACGTTGTCTCTCGCAGGATGAAGACCATCCTCAGCAACCAGACCGTGGACATCCCCGAACAAGGTCAGTCCGCGCCGCGTTCGGGAGGCGCCCGGCGGTGCCGCCCCCGCAGCGCCTAACGCGTGTCCGCCTTTGGTTCGCAGTGGGAGTTTCGCTGAAGGGCCGGACGGTCATTGTCAAGGGGCCCCGAGGAACCTTGCGGAGAGATTTTAACCACATCAATGTGGAGCTGTCCCTCCTGGGAAAGAAGCACAAGAAGGTCAGTGCTGCACAGGCCGCTTCGCTGCCCGGAGACAGAGGGGAGCTTTACAGTTGGCTTAAAAACTTTTTGGTGGTGTAGGAGAGTGACTAAAAATGTTCAGCTGCGGGTGCGTTGTTTGGTAGATTTTGCTTATTCCTGTGTTTTCTGAGAGAGATTGGTCTGAGAGTGATGGAGGCATGGAGCTTCCTCGAGCACTGTGGGAGGGAACACGCCGATTGCATTTTTCTGTAGTGACAGTTAGAGGGAGAGGGGTTGATCATTGTATGCTGTTGTACAAACTGGTTCTTTTAGAGGATAAAAATCAGTTTATTGGATTTCCAGAAACTGCAAGTTATGTTAGGAGAGCAGATGTTCTATAAATAAATGCAGGACAATTCTCATACTGTCTCAAAAATATAAGAAAATTTCAGCTATTGTTTCACGATGATCAGATGTTTCATTAAAACAGTGTATCCATACATAGTGTGTCATTTAAGTTGATTATGCATGGGAGGCAGACTTTAAAACAATATGCTTAGCAATTAACCTCCTTAACATCCTTAACATGCTTTAGCTCAAGATTCTGTATTTATCTACCCCAGCTCTTTTGAAGGCTTACTAGTGGCAAGACCTGAAGAAAAGAAATGTTTCTCACATGTCACAGGGTTAGGATTTAAAAGACAGGAGCCAGGTGGGCCTTTAGTGGTCTTGTCAAAGAAACAAAATAATTCTGTGGTTTTGGTTGGTGGACTTCAAGTAGTTTATCTGAATGTTTTTCTCCTCATTTGTCACAAAATTATTTTGTTGCTGGTTTTGAGGTGTAGCTGAAGGCTTTGTTCATGTGTTTTTTGATGCAGCTGCGTGTTGACAAGTGGTGGGGTAACAGAAAGGAGCTGGCAACAGTTCGCACAATTTGCAGCCATGTACAGAACATGATCAAGGGGGTCACTCTGGTGAGTTGTGTTTGGAACCAGGATAACTCCTGTCATTTTTGTTACTTGCAGTGAGAGCCTTTTACTTTATGGAGGGAGAGCGTTTCTAAGCATCCAAGATGCAGCTTCTTTCTCCTTTTGCTTTTTGTCTTGCCTTTGCTGTCAAGCAAGTTCTGCAGGTGGGGGAAAGCACAGCTGTCTCTTGGGCTCAGTGTCCTGCCCTTTTTGAGAAGCTGTTGAGACACCTGGGCTGTAGTTTCTCCTGTAAGCTTCGTGCATGTGTTCTGCCTTTTGGGCGTGTTCTGTTTCAATATCCGGGTATGTTCTGTGTCCCAGGGCTTTCGCTACAAGATGAGGTCGGTGTATGCTCACTTCCCCATCAATGTAGTCATACAGGACAATGGCTCGCTTGTGGAGATCCGAAACTTCTTGGGCGAGAAGTACATCCGAAGAGTGCGGATGAGGCCAGGTGAGCATTTCTGGAGGCATGTTCTGCTGCTTTTAACTAAGCTTTCCAAGCTGTTTTCTTTGGGCTCTGCCGCTGGCAGTGGGAGAGGGTGAATAATTGTTGGAGCAGCATATGCTTGTCTGAATTTATGTAATCTTGTTAGGATACTATTGCCACTGCATTTGTTATTAGTAATGCCTCTGTAATTTATCTTTATTAGCAAGAGCTAGCTAATAACCAGTCTGGAGTTAGTTACTGTAATACAAGGAGTCCAGGATTTGCTTTATTCACTGAGAGATTTTAACAGTGTTTATGGTTGGTAACCTGCAGGTGCTTAGTGTTAGATTTGTGTTTCTATTTTAAAACATTTTACATGAACTAGTTTCATACCACATCATAGTTTTGGTCTTTTAAGGTGTTCTAGTTGGAATTTGCTGATTATCTTGGAGCATGCACAATAAACTTAAAAATTGCCATCTTATTAGCTGTTCTTACGTCTTGCACGCTTGGAGTTTCAGTAAAATGTCTAATAGAATAGCAGGTACTTGATGGAGCTTCTTAAACTTCTGAAAGGAGGCAAAAAACATGTCATAAACAGAGATACGTAAAAACTGTAGCAAAGGCTTCCCTTATCCATTTGTTTTTTCGTAATCCCATTTCTGGTGAGAGTGAGGACCTGTGGGTAAGGACATTTAATGTGACTGATGATGTTTTGGGGTGGCTGTAGAGGAATGCATCAGACTTTTCCCAAAACACTGGTAGATAACAGTGCAGAGTTACAGGGCTTTTGATTTATTGTGAGATGTTAAGGGTGGGTTTGATTATTGTACTTGATTTTTTTTAAGTCAGCATTAGTAAAAGGCTGGCTTAAAAGCTGATAGCTGTTGATTAATTAGATCAAACTGTAAAAACTTCTGTTACGCTCCTTACAAATTTAATTTTCCTGTTAGATTCTTGAATGCCCTCATGTTTACTCCTTGAGAGTATTTGCAGTATTGCTAGTGTAAACAGAGTACATGACATGATGGGGGTGGGTGGTTTTTAATGGCTTTTGATAGGGGTAACTCCAGTTTTGTCTTAATGAGTGCAAGCCTGTGGGAACTGGCACCACCTGGCTGACAGCTGGCAAAAGCACTGGCTTGTACATAGTGCTGGTGATTGATGCTCCAACCTAATAATGGGTAAGCAGGAGTATCACTTTAGTAGCTTTCACTCCAGACCATGGCTTGCACTAATCTTTAAATTTTGAAACTGTGTGAGGGAGGACAAACCCTGGAATGGATTTGAGGGACTCTATTTAACAAAGTCATAGAAGCTAATTATTGTCTTGAATACTAGTGTCTAGATATGTAAATTGGTACAGGACATTAATATTGTTTCTTTAATACACTTAACACCTTCAACAGTGTGGATTATGTGTTTGCCTTTCCATAGGTGTTACCTGCGCAGTATCTCAAGCCCAGAAAGATGAGCTGATCCTTGAAGGGAATGACATTGAGCTGGTCTCCAATTCAGGTTTGTAAAAGTAGATGTGTGGAAAATTATATGGAAACTTTTATCTGAAGATGTCAGCTTAACAAACTCTTTACCTCAAACCCTGAGGTAAACAACAGCCCAGATTATTTTTGCTCTAGTCACTTCAATTGCTTTGCATAGTTCCTTATTCTGTTTCTAAGCTTAAAGATGCTTTTACAAGTCTGCAGAACCTTCAAGTCAGTACTTACAACCTTTTTGGCACCAGACTTCCCAGCTTTTCAGTTGTAGATGTGTGCAGTAATGAACTGCCACTGCCCTGAGTTGCCAAGATAAGCTCAGGGAAATGCATCCTATTTTCTTTAGGTCTTACAAGATTTTAAGTTGCTAGTTCCTGTCTCTAGATGACAGTCCTGTTCATTAGTTGAAATTCTGGAGCATAAACAAAGGCTACAGGTTGGCTTTGTGCTAATGGTCTTACTTTGTCTGCAGCTGCCTTGATCCAGCAAGCCACCACAGTCAAGAACAAGGATATCAGGAAATTCTTGGATGGTATCTATGTCTCCGAGAAAGGAACAGTGCAGCAGGCAGATGAGTAAAACTCAGGTTGGTATTATCTTCAAACACATTGTACATCTCTGTAGAGATGGGGACTTCACAAGGTTTATCTGCTTCAACACAGCCATGGTTAAACAACAGGGATAAAACGTTTGTAACAGGCATCATAAGATGCATCATAAAACTTGAATTTTGCAACTTTTCCATCTTTCATCAACTTGGCATTTTGCTACTGTATGGAGAAAACCTGTCCCTCCAGTGCTGTACTCTGCACTGTGAATGCAGGCTGCAGTGCTGGCTAAGAATTAAAATCAGCTGACCTGGCCCGACAGGTTTACAGCTGTTGACAGAGAAGACCTCAGACTAATGTTCCTCCTGATTGGACACTCACTAAAATAGTGGACAGCACCCAATTTATATATAAAGGTCTACCAAGCAGTTAGTATGTAAATGCTGGTAAACAGGTCAGTTTAACAAGGACAACTATTTACATTGTATATGGGCTTTTGTTGTTAAAGTTGAGTACAAGGATTTGGGGATAATTTAGGAATTTTAACTGCTAAAGGAATTTGGTGTATTTCACCTGTGTGGTTTCAGACATAGTACAAAACACCTATGCAGGATGAGACAGTCTGACTTGCAAATAAATTCTATGTTGTGTGCCTTCAGAAGCTTAAGCTTGAGGTAGGATGTTGATGAAGTGTGTTTCATAAACCCTTTTTTTTAAAAAAATCATCCTCCAGATACAAAACATTTGCAAGCCTCCAAAAAAATAACTTCTTGTGCTGTTCCAAGTGCCATGAGAGATGGAACAACTTACTACGTTTGTTGAACAGTTGAGCTATTGTGCTTGAAGGCATCTTTAAGTAATCTTGTCTGTGTAAAATCAAGCAAATTCTTTGAGCTATTAATATGTCTTGCATTAAAATCAGCAGCTAAATTAACATCAAATGGTTATAAACTTTCAGTTTGACATTTGCACTGCTAAAACCTTTCTAAAAGCTCTTAATTTTTTATTTACAGTTGCCTGGATTCTGATAAAAACTTCAGAGAGACATTGTACCAGCAATGCCAGCTGGTACAAGGTGCTTAAAATAATAAAATCAACTGTATTTCATATCTTGGGTTTGTTTGTTTGGTTTTTTTTATTTTAAGAACCAAATAGTGATTGCATGAACCTGACAGCTTTCGGAGAAGCAGATTTCACACTAGGTCCACACTACCAGTGTGTTTTCAAACCATCAAACTTCATTCAGACTGAAAGAATGTGCTCAGAGACTGGTAGGGCAATGTGTAGGCAGTGCTACCATCATCTTTCTGTGACAAAGTCATGAAGTGGCATTTTTGAGCCACAGCACTAAGGAATAGTAAAAGCATTGTTCTCACAGAGGGATACCAATGTTCTTTTACATCTTTTCGCAAGCCTCAGAGTTGTGATGACAGAATCTGAAGTAGATAAAAAATAAAACTGAAATCAGAACTAGGTTTGTAAGACCATTTAAACTAAATACATAGAAGCAGTAGTCTGAAAACATAAAGCTTTATTTTTATTTCTCAGTTAAGAAAATAAAGGACTTGACCTCAAAGCTCAGAGTGTATTGCTGTTTCACCAGCAGTTATCTGTGTTATCTGGGGATACAGCTTTTTTTCTTCACTACTAATCTTGCCATGTAGCAACATCTAACTGGGAGGTTGTACTATTTCTGTGCAGTAGTAAAATCCACATTGTCACTTCCTCTATTCAATTTGAAAAAAAATATATAAAATACTGGGATAGTGCAGAAACATACTTGGCAACAAGTTGCTAAAGCATCCCATGCATGTTAAGAAATTCCAAAAATTGCCCAAAGATCCACTTGTTTAATGAAAAGTGCAATTTACATTTATCACTCTGTGAAGTGGGTTAATAGTTACTACTCATTGAGATCATCTCTGGTAGTAAAAATTTTTATGGCTGCCCCATTTTGGAGATGAAAAATAGTGATTGTATATGGTTTTGTCTCCAGTTATTTTTGCTTAAAACTATTTCACCCAATCTGTAAGGGATATCTGTTGGTCGATAAGGGGTTTAACTTGGTTTTGTTCTTTCAGGGATATCTTCAGAAGTTGGCCCCAGCACATTTCATTCCTGGTGTTGTACTTAGTTGAAGATTTATGGGGTTTAATAACTTCCTAACAGCTGCAGTTCATGCTCAACAACACTCATAACATGAATACACATCATAAGACACATTTATTCATACAAAAGTGCATATCAGTTCTCAAAAGTTGCTCTTTGCAAGTAAAGCTGTTTTAAATGTTATTCCAAGGCACAAGAGAGTCATTTTTTAAATAGATGAACTTGTGTCCTATGTACAGTAGGTGGATAAAAGTAATTTCACCACGTGATTACTTCATTTTTGAATGAAATGCTTGGGGTGTGTGACTGGAGTGACTCAGTGCTTTTCCACAGTTGTCTGAGTGGCATCATCCACTGTAGAATGTAGTGAAGGATCTCACTGAAAGTAGGCTTTTGCCCCCTTTTAAAGTGAGACACAGATGCACCTGATGCTTTTTGCCTTAAAACGTTTCCTTCTTTTCCTTTTGTGAAAAAAAATAATAGCTAAAAGCAAAATGAGGGTAGAGAAAAGGCAGCAGGCAAAAAATATTAATGGCTTTTTCTGAGAAACAGACAAGCAGAAGCTACACTGCTTTTCGTGGCTAGAGAGGCCACAGACTGAGTAGTCAGCAGGAAAGCCATTGTTGCTTATCAGGTTATTGTAAAATTTTATTGAAGGCTTTCCTTTTGAATCTGAAGTGAAGAATCCAAATCTAGGCTTAGATTTTTCTTCAGTCAGCTTAAATGCATAGTAGCCCTTAATCTTGACTTTGTCAATGTAGTAGGCTGCGAAGGAAAAGAAACCAAAACAAAGTGTTAATAAAAACTTATATTTCAGGTAAAACCTGCAGACTTTCTGGTAAGGAGTTCAGATTTCAAATTGCTATCAATTTAAAAAGTGTACGTACTTACATAATAAAATATTTACTGCTTCTAATACTCAGTTGTCTCAATTACGTAGGAACAGTGCCTTACTGTTTTTAAAAAATCCTAATGATATGGGAATTTTTGGACCTATCTCATGAAAACTGGATTTGTACAGGGTTGGAGCTGGGAGTTTGTTTCCTTGGGAAGAGCTAGTTGCTGCTCTTAACTGAAGCCAGCTGCAATGACTCAGGAGCAGCTGCCCATTGGTGCCATGAGAGCTGCTTTCCAAGAATTCCTGCCCTGCTCCAAACTCAGCTGCTCATCCCTGCAGCATACATGACTCCTACATTGCTGGACCCAACTACTGAGTGAAAATACTTAAAAAAATAGCAGGCCTTGAAGTCATGTGCAAGCAGCTGGGAGCATAGCTGGGAATGTGACCCAGGTTAAGAACATGTAAACTGTGGGATCTTTCTGTGAGTACTGTAAAGTGTCACGCTCTCTGAAAAAAAGGGAATACTATAATGAAGTGCCCTCTAAACAGCCCTTTCATTTAATAACTTACTTCCTTTAATAATGTAATGTTCTTTTATTTGCAGTATGAAATTAGCTTGGAAAACAAATCAGCAAATGCTCGTTGGTAGTAACAGAAAGCTAAGCACCGGAGGGAGAATACTTTGTTTCTTGGTGTCTAAAAGTAATCTGAAGCCATGCTTAGCCATGAGTAAGATTTGTCTGTTTTATTAACTCCTAGAGAGGAGAAACCAGGATACCTAGACTCTGTTTTATATCAGTTGTCTCAGAAAAGCTTGTGAACCCCCCATGTCCTGATAGGGATCTCTCTAATGCTCACCAGTAGGGAAGAGCGAGGGCAGGGATTTATTGCACATGTCATTTTGCCTGTGTGGTTCAGGTACCAAGGCCTTGCTGGTAGCCTGTGTCTCACTGCTTTTCCTTAATGATTAGCTGAAGGAAGAGGGAGGGGAGGGTTGAGGTCCCTGCAAAAGTTCTCATACAATAAGCTGTTGCTGAAGATCATTGCATTGAATGTTCTTGTCTTCTACCTCCATAACTCCCAAGTTTTTCTCTAAAGTAAAGAAGTAGATTTCCATATGTGCCCAGGAGAAAACAAGTAGCGGAACAAGAACTAGAGTTGGACTCTCCCTTCAACAGCAGCTGGTGCTGCTGCTGCCCTGCTGTATTTCTTCTGTATGTCCCTCCAGGTCTCTGTGGACGTGCTTGAACTTTCCTGTCCAATGACTAGTCCAGCAAGCAAGGAGGCTCTTGCCTTTCTTTCAAGAGTAGAAATTTTAATTGTCTCGGAAGTTCTTGGGCTGAAGTGCCATCTCCTAATAACTTCTGAGTAACTACTCTGCTGTATGTGCATGCCCAGAGAGCTTCTCACATGGTTTAAACTGGAGGCAGCTGTAGCTGCATTTTGTGCAAGGTACTTGATGCCTTTGCTTTGTGTCATAGCTGCCCTGAGTGTGACTGCAGAGTTGGCCCCCTCAGGGGGCTCAGTGCTGCTGGCTCCTGCATATTAACCAGGAGTGCTCACTCTGCATCCAGGGCAAGACTTAGCTGTGCCTGGGTCTGAGCCACGGAAATGATTCTGGGGAGTCAGAATCTGTCATGTACTCACCTTTTAAAACCTCTTGTACGTATTTGCCCAAGTAATAATTTCGAAGTTCATCATTGTCTAAGGACGGGTCATCTATTCCATTTGCTGTGATGTAAATGTCGATGTCACCATAAGTTTTTTTGATCCACCTGAGAACTTTGCGTATTCCCCAAGGCACCACTGCCAACCGAGAAGGGGAGCTCAGGCAAGTGATGTCCTGCAGAAATTGAATGTCACGATCAAATTCATACTGGCTTCCATTCTGAGGTTCGTGAATCACAAACCTGGTGGTGAAATGATTCAGTGCATAAAAGTCAGCTGCACCTTTGACAAGCTGCTTTTCCTCACTTGTGAAAGATGGCAACAAACTATTTGAGAGGCCTTTTCTATTTTTAAAGGTGATGTATTCCCTCATAGTAGCTGGATAGTCCCCAGTCTTAAATATGGGATTGGCAAACCAGCCTATTTCAAACTGAAGAAACCTGTTGGCAGCTTTTGAATGAGATTCAAAGAAGGGGTTGGCAGGTTCAGCCCAGTCCGAATGCAGGGACAGGGACACTTTGCCATACTGAGAGGACCGGTACTGCTTGTCATATATTCTCCAGGCCATGGCGTGTGCTATTAATAAATTGTGTGCTGCCCGATAGGTGTCATTGCTGCTCCTGTTGTAGACATTGCTTAGCTGGTTAGGCTCGTTTATTGTAATCCAAAGTTTAACCAAATCACCAAGTTCCCTAAAACATAAAGCTGCATAGTCTTGAAAAGCGTAGGCAGTGGATTGGTTCAACCATCCTCCTGTCTGCAGCAAAGGACCTGGCAGGCCCAGGTAGGTGTGAGTTGGATAATACAAGGTGACCATGGATTGAATGTTGAGTTTCTGGACTTCGCTAATCACACATCTGTAATACCTAAGAACTTGCCTGTTGACCACTGACAAATCTCCATTGGGTAAAATCAGTGACCAGTCAAGTGCAAATCTGTAATGGGTGACTTTCATTTTTTCCAGGAGATCCAGTTGCTTTTTAATACTGACAAAATCTGTGCACTGTGCTGGTCGGGTTTTTAGCTTTACCCCTTCAACTTTGTGCAGAAGCCCATCTCCTGTGATATTCCAGAGGTATAAGTTGGAATCACAGAACTGAGGTGAGGAAGCTGCCGATTCTGCCTGTGAAAATAAAAATATGTTACAATGGGTTTTAATTAAATGTGGTCTGCATTTCTGCCTGTGTTTAGCTGCAGATTTGTGCTGTATGTCTGAAGGTCCTGCTTAGATGCTTCAGGGGGAAGAGGATAACCAACTCACCTATATGGGCTTTGTGCTAGTGGTCATCTTATCATTCTGTTCCTTTCCCTGTGAAAAACATCAGAACTGCACTTTTTTCGTTTTGGTTACACATGGACATTTGCCCTGCCACCAGCCTACATGACATGTTTTCACACAGCTCTCCCTGATCGAGTTCACTCTGATCATGCACACAGCAGTTCTCAGACAGCTGCCAGGAGAGTTGGTGGTGAGAACAAGCACCAGGGGCTGTACGAGGTGAGCATGGATTATTTTGGCACTGCTGCTGTGGTCGACCTTGTGAAACTGAGGCATAGTAATCTGATACAAAAAGCTTGTAGCACTTTTATCTTTTCCATCTCCTACTAGTTGAAAAGTTTCTGAATAGCATATATATATATTTTTATGTTCCAGTTTTTATATGCTTTTTGTATGTTTCAAAGTACAATATAGTGGAGTTTAAAATATTTAGATTGCTTTTTTAAAAAAGGAAATGTACTTTTTTGTACTGCATATTAAGAAGATATATAGAAGCTTAACTTTTTTTCCCCCTATGGTTGTCAGTGAATAGGTTAAATTATAGGATTTAGTTGTTATTTTTTGAGGCTGATATTTGTCATGGGATGTCTGTGTGCGATGACAAGAAGGGTATCCCAACACTGGCCATACATGCAGTTAGCTTATTTACTAAGTTTAAAGCAGAAATAGAAGCAAAATAAAGTATAAATAGGTTCTGAGGAACCTGTTTAAGTTTGGACAAAAGGTCATACAATCGTTTCCTAGTGTAACCTCAGATGGTAAAACCTCAAGGTGGTTATCTTCACCTGTGCTCTGTGTCTTTTTAAAGAATGGTTTCTTACCCACTTGTCTAAGTGGCACTTAGAGCCAGGCCTAACCCAGGAATGTGTTTCTGCTGTAGACAAGAACTGGAGCACGCAGGTAGCTCTGCTGCCACCAGTGTAATCACCTTGTCCCTGCCCTTTGTCACTTTCTCCATCAGGCCACCACAAGCATCCCTATGGCCACACTGCAAACTGGATTTGGAAACCCCTGGTTGAAAAATAACCCAGTAAAAATTGGTTTGATCAACTTCTTGGTCTGAAATTTCCTCATCTGATCTGCAACATGCAGACGCAAGCAGAGGGAGGGCCATGCTTGGAAGGGCTCCTGCAGCAAGGACAGCTGCTGCAGCAGTGCCAGCACTTGGTGACCAGCTCACCTGAAAACCTGGAAACACATGAAATTGAACCAATGCAATCATGGCTTAACTTCTGTTGGCAGTGTGCATTGAAATTCTTGAATCCAAGGTGCTGTATACAGTCATTTGTTCACAAAGTTGAAGTTCCTGATCACTCTGTTTCCACTGATCCTCTTAATATTTTATGCTTACCTTGAGAACAGACTCGGTGATACCCCAGGAGAAGTCACAGGAGAACTGAGCTTGCAAGTTTGGGGTGGAATCCTTTGAGAAGAAGCCATTTTCTTGTATTATTTGTTTATAATAAAGCGCAGATGACTTGGGAATCCTTTCCTTTGTTTTGCTTTTGAAATCTACATAAAATAAGCCACGCCTGATGTTGTAAGCATGTTGCCATTCGAAGCCATCAAGGAGGGACCAGGCTGTGTAACCAAACACATCTATGTTGTCGTATTTAATAGCTGCATAAGAGAAGGTAATATCTATGAGTCTTGTATTTAGTACTCTAACATATGTAAGGGATATTTATGAGAAAGGGCTATTTACTTTGAAAATCTTGAGTGTCTTCTCAACATTTGTAGAGTTATTCAACCACTGTAATTCATTGCAAAACTGACATACATATCTTAGCCTTAATTTAATTTAAAAAATGTCAATAATTCTTTAAGAAATTAAATTACCATAGGATGCTTTATTTCTGCTCTGAGCAAACAAAAAATATTATACCACATCCAGGTTTGAAGTTGCATTTGACAATTAGTCAGTAAAATAATGCCAATAAAATTAGAGAATCATGAGTAAAAATAAAGAGAGCAACAGTTGATCTGGTTTGTAACTTTGTCATGAAGCTAAAACTCTCTACCTTTATTTGAAAGATGTCTGCAAGCTCGAACATTTGGGAATGTCTACTCAGCTTGTAAACTGAAAAATCTATTTTGTTGGCATGGGACTGTTAATGACTTCAAAGAAGCTAGGTTGACCAGCCTAGAGACTGATTTAGTTTCATAATGGGTGCAGTGCATACTGATTTCTTCAGGCAATCTTAATGTCCCTCTTCCAAAGGAGTCTAGATATGATCTTTTACATATAATATATGAGAAAGATGACAACACAACTGCTTTCTCAGATGTGGAACCTGATTCTTCAGGAAGGGCAGCAGAACCTGCAAAGCAGCTTCTCAGCAGACACCAGCCAACCACAATGTTTTTTACCCGTGTAGGCTCATGCCAGCTGGCAGCCTGGAAGAAAAAGTCCAAACTCCATGGTCAGTCGCGTTCACTGCCTGTCACCAGCTTTAAGCCAGGAAATAACACGGGATAACTGCTCATGTTAACCTTATAAGGGCTGGAATACCCAAGGCAAAGCAGTGACCAAGTAAGTTACTGAGAATTTTGACACAGACATGTGGACAAACCATATTTTACCTGTAGTCCACCACACCAGTAAGCCAAGGAATAAACATGAAATTTTCTGGTTTATTCTTTCCCAATATTGTTTAGCCTCATTTTCTCAGGACATTTCATTTTGCATCATTCTGTATTTCCACTGAACTTCCTTGCCCTAATCGCACTAGACTGCAACTTGAGCAGAAACCAGTTTTGCACAGTGCATGTATTGATGCAGCAGAGTTCCAAGGTACCCAGCAGCATGGGCATAGTCCAGCTGGATGTTTTCCTAGTTGCCAGATGAAATCAGAAAGCCCAAGAGCTTGCAATGTGAGTATATGAGAAGCTGATAGACAAGGCTAGAATACTGGAAAGGAGATGAAGAAATGTAACAAAGCAATACAATGGAATGTCTTTTCAAAGAAAGCAACATCTAAATTAGGGAAACAGCAGGAGAAAGTGCAAAAATGTCTCAAAATACCCATTGCAAAATGCAGAGGCAGAGAATGACGTAAAGGATAAAGAGAGAAGCTACCATGGCCTTGCAAGTAAAGATGTCTGCAATGAGGAAAGTTAAACAAATGGGAGCAGACCTCTAGGGAGAGAGTAGGTGACAACTGAGAACATTTTTGTTTGTAGAAGCGTACTGAATAGATCGGGGTAAGTTTAATTGTCAGAGCAAAAGATGCTGTGGCACTTGAGATGGTGCATGCAGAGACTATGGCCATTTAAATGGGTAGGGGAAAAAGTACTATTTTACATGTACTTTATGGTAAAGAAAATTAAAAGTTAGGCAGGTGGTAGGTAGAGATCTGGTAGATCAGAGTGAGATCAGTGTTTGTAGCATTGTCTGAAAGGACAGTGAAACGAGAGGGCAGAAACAAGGCAGGATCCTCACTGAGTGTTAGAGTGAGGATGAGAAAAGCCTCCTGAAAAACAAGGGGAAGGTTTGGGGCAGAAACAGGGGGCTGGAGTAGAAAATGTTGAGAGTTAACTAAGCTCCCTGTGTCACCAGAGGTGACATTCACAGAAGAAGATCTCAGAGCTTTTCTGTACCTACTGTAGGTGGAGTCTTGGAGTCCTGGAGGAGTAGTAGTTTCAGTATGGAAACCCTAACCCTAACCAAACCTAACCCAATGCAGATGTTGGACTTAGCTTTCTGGGACAGGGGCTATGGGTTTTTTCTGTTTGTACAACACCTAGCACCAGTAGATCCTGATCCATGACTTGTACTCATGCAGTATAAATAATTAATGATTAACTTTGTTGCCACTATCTCTTAAAAAGAAAAAAATATTACAGAGCTAAATATCAAATGATCGAAAGTGCTCTCTGAAAAGTCCAACAAGTAATTTCGGTACAAACCTTGTAAAACCTTATTAATGAAGTTTTTCATCATGTAGATGGCTGTGGTGTCATCTGTTTTCACATGGCTGTCAGTGAACCACCCATTCTCTGCAATCAAGATTCGAGGACTGTTGTATTCCAGTTTAATCCAGTTCAGTACTTCCCTCAAATTGAGTGACAAATTTTGTCCCATTTTTGGTAGAGTGTTTGGAGGTTTAAAGTTACTAGGACCAAAGGAAAATGCAAAGAAGTCAGCTGTTCCTTTTATGTAATTTTTTTCATCTTCGGTAAAGTGTGGCAGAAACAAGAATTCATTTTTCATTTCTTCTGGATAATCCCCATCCCCATGGATAGGTTTAGCAAACCATCCAAGTACTCTCTCCATGGACTTCTGACATCTGGAAATGTCCGACTCATCTTCCAATCTGTTAGGTTCGATCCAGTGGGATCCCAATACTATGGATATCATCCCCTTCTGATAGGGTTCAAAGTGTTCTTTGTAGGTATGCCAAACTTTTGCATGAGCCTGATGAAAGAAAAATAGCATTAAATTGCAACTCAAATAAATCTCCTTGTGTGCTGGCAGCTAGAGAGGCACGTAGCTCCATCTGAGTCACTGTAGGCTTACACGGAAGTATCAGTTAAGATACATGAATTACCCTGCACAGTTTAATGGGCAATCTGTTACCCTGCAAGGTTCCTTGTGATGAGGGCAATGCTCAGTAACTTGTGTGCTGTTCCTATGACATGTTAAGGCTGTGGCTTTTTGCCTTTAACATACATCTAAATTTCAGGAGAGATCCCAGCAGGGGTGAGAATAGCTTTTACACGGACACTTTGGAACAGCTCTAACAGTGGCATTTGAACTCTGTGATCTAGCCAGTCCCATCTGAGTCTTTCTCTGTCAAATGGTGATTCCTGATATGGTTAAAATTTCAAACCATCTTTACAATTGTTCCATCAATTATGCATCTCATATGGTATTTAATTTGTCAGTGGTGACTCTGTGCTACTAACTGCTCTGTGCTCTGGGGGTTACCTAGATTTACTCTGATCAAACTACATCCACCCCATCCCTCTTCTTGAGATTTAGTTGTTTTAATTTTGCCTAGTCATATAAGCAAGTGTTCAAGTTTTGATATCAGCACAATCCCTACATGTAAAAACTTGGGCAAAGGACCCAGCTATGAAGTTTGAACCCAAATGTCAACTTTCACAGTTCTGAGTGAGAATTTTGTTCAGGATATTAGTTATTTTCTTCTTTGAAATGGCCACTGCACTGTATCACATCTTGCTATCACTTTTCTGATTATCATCATGTTTTACAAAGCATAGCATTATCACACATCACAATTAGCTTCAAACGTCACATTATTAATCACTTAAATAAGGGCATGCAGCTGACAAAACTTACACAAAACCAGAAATACGTGGGAGACTGAGGAACCACTAGCATTGTCAAAGTCTTACAAGGAAACAGGACAGGTAGGTCAGAGAAGATTGACTCTGGACTGCAGCATGAATCACATCAGGTGATCTGACACCTGGGAGGGGAGCTGACCTCTCCCAGCTGAAGAGTTGTCAAGTAACTCAGAGTTTACCTTATGCCTGTAGTGTGGCTTTATACTCTTAAGCTGGAAAGAAAATAATAGTTTGCACCCAGAAAAAAACATTAGGAGCATTGTGAAACACTGAGTGCTGAGTTAGATTGCCATCATTACTGAGCCAAACAGCATTGCTTACCTTTGACAATAATTTCAGTTAATTTATCTAGAAACACACAGCCTTAACAGTTTAAAAAAACTCCAAAAGGCCTGATGTTAGGTAGGTATTTGTTTAAGCTGCAGAGTACCAAAGAATTACAGTTTGTGAAATTTTGTGTATCAGTTGTTTATGGTTTCTAAGGTCATGCTCGTAACATTTGTTCAAGGTCTGTCTTTGAAAATACTGATAAAGTGACACTAACCTTTGAAATGCAGGTTCTCTAGCTGAAGAGGGAAGTCAGCAAAAATGGACTCATGAGGCAAATTGCAAGGTAGAGTTAAGTATTATAAAATGGATTTCTTAGCAGCCTCATTAGAAAATTTAAGTGACCAGTGCCATCTGCTCAGTTGCCCTCACTGTCCCCTTCTTAAAGTCCCTCCAGCCTGGGGTAGCTGCTGGGGCCAGGCTTACCCTGTGCTCTGTCTCTGGTGTTTTCTCACCTGGTTTGTACACTTTTTCTCCAGACACAGCCCATGAACACCACTGTTGAATGAGAGGCATATGGCTGCATTGGCTTCACAAGAATCCTCCCACTGAACTCAGCTGTATATGCACAGTGCCAAGTGCCATGACAATAGCACCAGATAAATCATAGCAGTCACACGTTTCAAGGTGAAGTGGAGAAAGATGGCTTTGCCAAAAAACCATCTAATTACAATATGATATTGACATGTAAAAACCAATCAGGCTTAACTCGTATTCATACACATCTTCAGGAGTTGATTAGAAGAAAATAAAGTTACTATAAAAATAATGTGTACAGTAGAGAATACAGCCACAGGTATAATTCTAGAGGAGTAGACTTCAAGAATAAATAGGTACACTTAATATGACTCAAGATGGAATCCTCATATACAAATTTGTATGTATCACTGATGACTTCACTCTGAGGATTAACTCTTACTGTTAAAAGCTTGTCACTGTCTATAGTAAGGGTTTTACAGATATAGTAGATACAATAAAATTTGCTTGTCTATAATTCTGTTTTGAGTTGTGAATTAAAGAAGCTTAACATTCTCAGAAGGTGTTTGCTAACTATTGTTGATAGAATCAGCTGATTTATATATATTTTTTTTAAGACCAGATATGAAACAAACAATATAAAAGCCATATCATACATCAAACTGGGCATTTTCAGTAAACCTTGACTAATCTTTTTTCAGTTAGAGTTTAATCCCTAATCTTTCACTTTCCTTGTTAGAACAAGGACAAATGTCAAGGCTAAATACACAGTTGAAGTAGGATCAATATTGTGTATTTATTCTAGATACGTATGACTCATTAATTTCAGCATATTTTCCTGGTATTAATGTAGAAAATATTCCCTAGTCTTTAAAGTCACAGAGAGTGCTATGTCAGTTAGTACTAACCCCTTAAAAAGGCTAGAAAAGTCAACTTAATAAACTGAAGACAACAGTTTTGTTCTTCTCTCTTTTTGAAATATTCTCATACTCCTTCAAATTCTGATCTTGCTATTTAATATACGGGTATGCAAAGAGCTTGCACTAGAAAGAGCAATACTTTCAAATTCGTAAGATATTTTAGTCAAGCAATTTTTCTTTGAACAGCAATGAGTATACAAAACAATGACAGGGGTATATGGAGTTATTTTACTGTCCTGGAAATCAAGAACATTTAGGAAAACTAGAATTGAAAAAATGCTAATAAAATTATTTGGGCATTTCGTTTACTTGTTTGGTGTTTAAACCATGAAGAACTAGAATATAGAGTCTGATGATGATGATGTTACACTTCAGAAGAAGGGCAGGGGTGTGTGGCTTATTTGCAGAGTGTATTTCTGTTCAAGGCCTTTTTTGTCTGGGGTAAAGATGCCCCATAGTCAGTAGAGCTAAAGTAAAACTAAACCCATTCTTTTGCAAACTGAATCTCAATCCTTGTGAAGGATTGCCTACATCTTGACATGTAGGCAAGTACATTTCCTGAGAGGGTGTTATAAAGGACTGAGGCTTTGCTATCAAATTTATTGTATGTTAACTGTCCTGCATGTGGATTGTGTTTTCTCTAATGATTACCAAGAGATCTAAGAATGCTAGCCTGGAAATAACAAATCATCAAAAAACTATGAATCAGCACTGAATTTTACATCCTCACTGATGGCTACTACTGCTTGAAAAATCTTCCAGCAAAGACATTTACAAGCATGGATGATTCTGATGTCCACCCTAGAGCCATACTTGATGGAGACGGGTTTCCCTTCTCCTGTAAGAAATACAGGTGCTGATGTAGTTTCATCAGTTTCATCCTGAGGAAAGGAATCTCCTTTGGGGGAAGGGAATGAAGTGTCTGGTAGGACACAGATGTAGGTAATAATTATTTTGCATTCATTAAGCAGAAATTTGTTTTTAAGGAGAATGAATTATAGGACTTTCATGGTGCACACTCATCCACAGATCCCAAAGTCAGCAGTGTCCACAAAGAGATCCTGGCAAAGTGAGATCTATCAAAGAGCCAGGAGTAATGCAGCTGGGCACAGAAAAGAACCTGATCTGCAATGGACCTATCGGGAGACACCAGGCTTGAAAGTGAATTTATTACTTTTTCCATGTACGTGATGAAGACATTTTTTAGAGAGACCTCATTATGATATTTCTCCCCTGGGCTTTTCTGCCAGATGGAGAGGAGCGTGAATAATCTTTAACAGGAAATTGGAAAAAAAAAAAAAAAGGCCTCTTTCTACCTACTAACAAAGGCAGAACTTCCTGGAGGGCACTGATACAGAGGAGGAAAAGAAGTCAGGTTGCTCTGCCCTTTTGATATTTACAAACCTCAATCCAAATATGAAAGAATGTGACTAGATATAGAGAAAATGGTAATAATATATCAGATATATATCTCACATAGGTCCAGCCACAATGATTCATCTGCTTTGTATTTTCTAGCTTCTTGTCAGATTTATTTACTGATAAATCAAAGAAATCCATCTAATTTTTCTGCGTGCTGTTTTTTTTTCTCTGCTTCAGTATGACATCTGCCTCAGGAGAAAGCTCATAGTTTTTGTAAATTTTCTTTGATGTGTCTTTCAAATGTCGCACAGCAAATTACCTGTTATCATTAATTGTTTTCTGAAGTTGCCTTTGTGAAGTGCAGTCTCGTTGAATGAACAGAAATGCACTTTTGATGGCCACTCTCCATCTGGTATAAGATTCACATGTTCCTTTTATTACTCATAATGGCCATACAATTGAAGAGAGATTTATCTAAGAGAATCCCTTAGGATTTTATAATTAATAAGCATCAAAGTTCAGATTCCATATTCATTTCCATAGGGGTAGTATCGAGTCCTTTGAAATGGTCGGTAGCAATGATTACCCTCTGTGTATGATTAGAATACATAGTAACATGCAAATAGGTTTTTAAAATTGAAATTTTTTTAACTGAAATTTGAAATTCTTCTTCTGGATTATTTTCCCAATGTAGATCTCCTAATTACTGTGCTTAGCAGCCTTTGATTTTGCACTCACAACCTCTCTTTATAGATCCTGACTAGCAAGGCCCATGTAAAAGGCAGGGCTGTCTCTTAAGCAGATGTGTCTGGGGCATTCCTGTAACAGGATGTAAGGTTTGGAGGGGAGCACAGGTTGGAGGTGATTCAGCATCAGCAATGCCTTGTGGCAGCCAACACACAGAGCTCTGGGGCTGGATGAAGACAGATCAACCCTACTTTTGTTGGAAAGGCTTAATAAAATCATTATCTGCCTAGTTACTTACATTAATTCATTCATGGAAGCAGATAATTTTTTAATCAGTTCTAAAATGCATCTCATCATGGAGACGATCCTTGACGTCCTCTTCCAACCTGGTATTCTAGGGACTTTTCCATATGCCAGCCAATTATTCGGGTTTTAAGGCTTTCTATTGCTTTTGAAAGCAATAAAATTGATAGTTTAAAACTAAGAGAAATTTCTTCAGCCCTCTTCTCAGGACGAAGATCTCCATCAACTTTCAAATTGTTCTTACAATAAAATAATCCAAAGTCTAAAAAAGCAGAGGTTTATGGTTTGGTATATTGTTTTTGTGATTCTATTAAACTTAGCTTCAGGTTGTACTGCTTTTTTTATCACATAAAAGCACTCCTTTATATAAACAGTGATTAGTTCTGATAACACCATGACTGCAACAATACACAAGGAAATTAAACTAAAAGTAGGATTCATGCGAGAGCTTAATTTAATTTCTCCAAAGATACTACAAAAATGTTTGAGAATGATTTTCAGGAAATTGCTGTGGAACAGTGCGGTAAGATTAGCTTCATTTCAGCATTACCTGACCTGTCTTTCCTGCTCTGTATATTTTACGGATGGACCTGGTTTGTGCACAGGGTGGCATTGAGGACTGTGTCTGTCAACAGCCTGTCCAAAAATGAAGCCTTGACATGGACAAGAATGTGATTATTCCTAAAGCTGATTACATAAATGGCAATCATTTCAAGAGCTTTAACAGGCCTTGCCTCACACTGCCAAAACCTGACATTTGGTTGATCTTTTACTTTTGGGATAATGTGTTTGGTTTGCAGTGGGAAATTAGAAGGTAGCCATAATACAGCGTCTCAGAAATAGACCAGTATATACTTGCCATAAAATAAAAAACCCATGTGAAATCTCCTTAAAGAAAGAATCTTATAACTTTTCTTGATTCTCAAAGGACAGATATTTCACAACACATGAATCCTGACTGCGCATCAATACGTTCTATTAATGCTGTATTGTCAAAAATGCGAAATGAACCGAACATTTAATAAAACACAAAAATTTTTGAGAAGGATTCTGGCTAATTGGCTTAGAATATATAGTACTAGCTGTGACTTCTGTGGAATGGCTGGCTGGCATCACAGTTTATTAAGAGAAATAAATATATCCAAAGATAAGAAGAATTGACTCATATCCACTGGTTTCTCAAGAATTTCCATTCCATCTATAACCCCAACCAGATAAATCCAGTTCCTCAAATACTTTACTATCAATTTGAGATTTTTCATTTATCTTAAATCTAAAATCTTTAGAAATTTTACAGTGGTACAGGAGAGAACTGCTAATACTTTCTAATGTTCATGGGGTTGTAAGAAGAGTACCAAGGAAAATAATTTCTGCTCAAGAATAATAAAACAGTAGATAAAGGACTGTGTGCTGCTGAAAAGTCTTCTTACCTCTTTCATCCAAGTGATTTATTTTATACTCTAGAACAAGAAGCAACTATCAAATCAAGTCTGAGAGACAAATAATATTGACCAAGAAAATTAGGTCAGTAATTTGTGTATCAGACCCAGCTGTGCTTGGCTTCCTGGAAAATCCAATTGATTCTTTGGCAGAGGAGTGTTGCTCCCTGTGTGTGGTGTGCCGCTTACACGGATTTTACAGAAGGTGCAGAGACTGTCTAGCTGGTACTCCACATTTGATTGTGACACTCAGAAATGAAGGCAAGAAATGCTGCAAGCTTATATCTTTTCCAGGTGTTATATAAAACAGCACTTGAAAATAAAAAGAATGATTTAGCATCAGTTTTCTTTGAGATGCTTCACAAATCTCTATAGTTAAATCATTCTTCTGCTAAGTCTGAACTCAGGATGCTTGACAACTTTTCTGTGTGTAAAACTTCTATTGACTGCAGTGTGACTTTTTAAAAAAATTATGTTCTGAAGATTCAAGGCCAGAAGCAACACATGAATTTGTCAGTTGCAGAATATTTTAACCACTCTGGCAAATAATTTTTTCCCACATGCATACTTCTTTCTGTAGGATAAACCCATTCAGATTTATTTTTTAATTCCACGTCTAATGTATGGCAAATTGTAGAAAAATTCTCTTTGTGACAATTAAGAATAGTCTCAGCAGGGGGAATTATACTGGCTGCAGAGATAGGATAGTGACCTGCTCTGTAGAGTACTTTGAGCACAGCAAATGCAAAAAATACTGTACGTCATGGAAATAATTTGAAACTCTCAAGTACTGAAGAGGACATTTGTTTTCTTCCAAACCCAAGAAGTGCCAACCTTACTAGTTTAGAAGTGAACATTTTGCAATATGATCTTACTAAGCTAGAACCAATCATACTTACATATACATACTCCATGGCCAGTAAAATTGATTCAATATGCAAATACAAATTAATTTCCCTTTCAACTTATAGAATGGTCATTTCAGTATGGCCAAGTCTGTTTAACTAAATGTAAAGAACAAAGAATGCTCTTTAATAGTTAGAATTTGTACATAAAAGCTAATTTAAATAAAATAATAAACAAGCACTTTAAAACAAATAATTACTGAGTCAGCTATTGTGACAAGCAATAAGATCAAAATGAGGATTAAAAACTGCCTCAGCTAAAGGTTATTTCTTGCTGCTTTCACAGTAGGAATTTTTTTAAAAAAACATTGATCACAGGACCAATTCCTCCTATTATTTCCCACAGCAGTGCAAGATCAATTTGTAAAGTATTATTATACTGTACCTTGATCAAATTGTGTCCTACTGAGTAGACAGTTCTTATTTTTCCTCTCTCTCCCGGAGCATGAATACCTGTGCCATACCCATGCCAAGCTACTAAATATGGGTTGTGGATTGTAATCCAGTATTTAACACGGTCCCCAAAGGTCTGGAAGCAAAACGTGGCATAGGTATTGAAGATATCAATCATAGATTCATTTTTCCATCCCCCATATTTTTCCTGCAGCATCAAGGGCAGGTCCCAGTGGTACAGTGTAATTACAGGGTCAATATTTCTGTACAGCAGAGAGTCAATAAGGGTGTTGTAATACTGAAGTCCTTTTTCATTGGGAGCTGCTACCACTCCAGTGGGGAAAAGCCTTGACCATGAAATTGAAAACTGGTAAAAAGTAACTCCCAAAAAATCCAGAGCAGACAAATCTTTGTCCAACAAGATATAACTGTCACTGGAGGTGCCTGTGCTGTCAGCATCCCTGAACTCCGAGTGGGTGAAGTGGTCCCAGATGGAGGAGCCTTTTCCGTCCTTCTTCCAGCTGCCTTCCACCTGGAAAGCTCCTGTCCCTACACCCCACAGAAACTCTTTGGGGAAAGTGTCATATAAAAACATCTGTGTTTCACTCACAGCGCTGAAGCGGGAGTCCTTTTTCCACACAGATCTTCCCTCTCCAGCAAGCCCAGTAACTATCCTTATGAAAACTAATGTCCAAAAAGCAACAATCTTCTCCAGTCGTTGGCCACACATTATGCCAGTTTATAGTGCCAGTGTTAAAAATCAGATTTCTTGTACTGCTGAGAGAATTCCATTCTTGTGCTGGAGTCCACGCTGTGCAGACTGTCTTCATTTGCCACAAGCTGCTAGAGTCTCTTATCAAAGTTTCACTAAAAGCTTGTGATTGTAAAAGCCCTGTCAATGATTAGCCTGAACTGTGAGACGTAGAATGGGTCAGAGAATGGTGTAATTTATAGGGAGGTGGCCTCTGTATGACCACTGAGACACCTATCTTGCTTCTTGCTGCAGGCTGCCTGAACAACAGAAATGCTAGGAACTAATTTATCATCATTTATTAAAGGTCAGTCATTCAGGCAGGATAATATAGGTGACAGAGGACACATCCTTTATTCTTGTGGAACAGTACTTCAAGGAAACATTAATACAAATCACACTACGTAATCACCAATTTAAATGAGATTTATCCTATCTGTGTAATTGGATGGCTGGAAGGGCAGTGCATGATTCCTCAGACCTACCCTGCTCAAACAACCTAATTCTGCTGAAAAGCTTTTCCTGGACTTGTGGGAAATTTTGTTGTGAACAAGAGATATACACACATCCAACCAACTATATAAAAACACAAAGTAAGTCAATATTTCTTTCAAACACATGCACCTATTTTTCTATCTTATATAAAAGTCTTCTGTACAGCAGCAGTACAAAATCAACAGGGGACTGTTCCAGTTCTTACACAATTTTCCTGTATTTCTTCAAATAAACACAATTAGCAAAGATAATTAGCCCCAAAAGATGCTATTTCAGTATTGATTAACTCAACAATTCATATACACAGCTGGAGCATCAGTACAGCAAATATTTATAGAGCAATTTTGCAGTATAATTAAATCTTTTAACATGTTTAGCAACAGTATGTATGTTGAGATATACTTATTTACTCAGTATTTACTCAATATTGTAAGACTGATGCCTGCCTTTTTTGTTTTTCTTGAGGTACAGTAATATAAAATGCATCCATATAGTAATAGAAACTAAGACCTCAGCTGCAGAAGAGCCTTGAGGAACAACATAGAAGTATGAAGTAACTTGGCATGCAAGAAAGATGTGCACTGAAATCTGAACATGGGAACAATTTATCACTGAATAAATGAGATTAATTAGCCCTGCTGCCATGTAGGACATGAGAGTCCAGATGCACTGCTGGGCTACCGCTGCCTTACTTCTCCTGCTCCCTGTGAGAGCATGCTCGCAGCACTGCAGAATGCCGCTGACATATACCTTTAATTTATCAATAAAGCTGATTGATTAATACATATGGAAGCCAATTTATTTATTTATAGGATAAACAACAAAACGTCCATGTTTGCAAGCAGTTCTCTGCAGAGCCTTTACAAGAAACATTTTCACCGCAGATGAAGATAAAAGCTCCCACTGACATCTTCTGCATTCCGGGTCCCTGGGGTGGGGTAGCCACGCATCTAACATGAGCCTCTCCTCTTACCTGAAGTAACCGATTCACATTTCTCAGCCAAGATCCTACCACACACAGGCAGCTTGGGGACAAGAGGAACAGACAGGGACTCTACACAATTGGTCTACTGACATGTTCCTTTTTTGTTCTATGGAACACCACTTAAAATGCTGTTTGACAGTTATTGCATCAACATCGTCTTTCTATTTTGACATTTAAAAGCATTGATTTTATGTGTCCTACTTCATGAAAGAAAGCCCAAATACAAGACGTTATCAATGCTGCTACACTTCTAAACTAGCTAATCACCACATGCTTGAGTACCCAAGTACCCCCAGCAGCTTTGTAACCCCATGGGCAATCTGTGGGCAAGCAAAAGACAACAGGCATCTCCTCACTAAATACAGCAGTGAGTACCACTGGCACTGGATGCAGATTGTGTGTTGCACTTGCCTGAGATGTGTAAGGTGCAGCAGAGATTGGTGCTCTCAGATGCTTGGTCTGGATAAGGTTATGAATTGTACTTCTTTCCTTATTATTGACATGACTGGGAGCATGCTATAATCATGGTTTGAAAGTGTTTCAACGTTTCAAGCCTCTGTGAATCCGGTTTCTTACTGCTTGGTCATATTTAACGGCTTGGGCTGTAATTTAACTTGAAGTAAAAGAGGAAGCAGATGAGAATCATATAGTGACTTGAATTTGGAAGGAGGATTTCATTACCTGAGCAAAGACTTGGGGAAAGGAAATACTGTGGCTGTTGTTAATTTGGAAAGCAATCAGCACAGAAGAGTGAGGTATGATCAGGGGCTGTTGGGAAGAAAGGGTGTGATAGGAAGGGAAGAGAATTAATGATCCCACTGGCTCAAGTGGTAGAGTCAGGACAGGCTCCAACCCTGATGCTGTATGAGGACATCATACCGTATGATGCTGCACAGTGGGATTTCCTGCCTCTGTCCATGCACCTAATCAACCTGGTTTCAGACTGAATCAAGACTGGGAGAAGCTGAAATCTCCAGGGCATTTGCTGATACAAATTCAGTGGTTAGGAATTAATGACTATTCAGTTCAATTCCTACTTATCAGTTTTCTTTCTCTTCTTTGCCTTTGCCAAGGCATGTGATTCAAACGAAGAAAACCATTTTTCACTTGACACTTGAATATGAACTAACCTTGATTTGGGGTTTGGCTTGAAAATTTGGGGTTTGATCTACAGAAATGCTGAACACATTACTTGAAAGGATAGAGTTTTGAATGTTAGACTGAGTATCTGAGTTGACACGTTCATTTTGCCTAGATGTGTAAATGAAGAAAAAGACCTAAAGACAAAGTTCACTCAGAAGAAGTGCAATGTTTACATTAACATCAGCTGCTCAGATCTACTAGTTAGGTGCTCAAAGAAGCACGACTTATGTAATTGCCCACAACAACGTCATGCAAATCCCTTATCTTCACCTTATACAGCAAAAACTGTTTGAGATGGGATCAAGTCTTTAGAAAAGACACATAACTGTGATGGATACTATAGAAAGCCTAATGTAAATAGAAACTACACCACAGCTTTATCAAGAATTTTTGGAATTTTTCATCAGTAACAAAATGCTAATTTCTGCTTCTACAATGCCAGAAAAAATTTATTTTCTTTACTAGAGAGTCTAGTAAGAAAAATATGCTTTATGGGATTCTTCCAAAATAGAGACTACAATCTAGAAATGAGTATTTTAATGCTCATTATTACCACAAAAAATTATCAAAATTTAACCTATTTCACTTAAAAAATTGGTTTAAATTCCAGAAGAGTATCAACATAGTGATATGCAAAAATGAGAAAATAAAATAAACAAGATATTAAGATGAAGAAAACAGACTATTTTTATTTCTCAATATAAGAAAATGTAATTTTCTTATCAAAAATCTCCTCTCTTAATAAACAAAACAAAGCCTTCACTAATAATGTTAACAGTAGGACTGGGCTTATTACATAGGGGAAAAAACCTCAGGTTCAAGATTTAATATCTCACTTTTTAAAATGTATTTTGAAAAAAACCCCAACATTAAAAGCCAAATAATCTATGAGTTTCAGAAAGGTAGGAAACAATACTAATTTTGTAAAAATTATTTGTCATAGTTGTAAATAGGGTGGTGAAATCAAGTGTACTTCAGCTACTTTTAAAAAGCTGTAACTTTAGTTGGGTAATAGGCCTTTAAAATACAACCCATGGTCAATTATAGACTCAGAAGGGATTTTGCCTTGATTTTATCTTGCAAAGCACACCACAATATATTGAGTATTCAATTTTCTTTCCTTTGGTAGAGCAAGGTTTTTCCCACTTCCACTGGTTCCACAGGCATGTACACAGGAACAGAGGTATCCTGTGTCTCCCCACCACACCCAGTGGTGTTCAGTCTGATGTCTCCATAAAGGGTTAAACTCTTGCCTTCCAAGAAACATGAAGATGTCACAAACCCACAAATAGATACTCCTCTTCTAGATGTCACTCTAGGTAGCTTTATCAACTACAAACAGAGATAACCACCTGCAAAAACTCTTTTAGCATTATTTGAACAGTTTGGCTCTTAAAAATGCCAGCCATTTAAACTGATCTTTAGTTCTGGTATTGGGAATATGCACAGCTTCCAAAGTTACATAACGAGAATTAAATATGCAAATACAAACTTATCACTGGAGATGTTTTTCTAAAGCACTATCAGTTTTGTTTGCATAGCCATTATGTTAAGTTCATATGGAATAACTTGCAAAACAGGCCAAAAAGCACAGCCTGTGCTGTGGGTCTGTGTTTACTTGCTCACTGTGTTCCTTATGTAGAAACCCAAATTCACAAGCTATGCTAATGCTGAAAATACATGGGGCCACCTAACCATGTGTGTTCATAACAGAATGGTAGCAGTTTCTGTACAAACAGCATCTTACAATTACTTGAGATTCAATTTCAAGAATTAAACAGGAATGGTAATAGGTATCACTAACAGCTATCTGGAATGAGACCACGCCACCAAGCAGGCAGCGAACACGGAGCGAACGCAAGTGACAGCATTAGGGATTGCAGTACGAGACAAGTACAAATTGAGCTTGTACTCTCGGGTTGGTTTTCTTCGATGAAGGGTCTCCTAAATCACCGGCAATATTTATAACGTCACAAATTCAGTTTGTCTTCTCCATTCTTCTCCAAGTCCAACAATAATTACCAATTCAGTAGGTTGACAGAATCTAAACATCTAAACATCAGTATTTGAGAGTGGAGTCGTTTTTATTTGGCCTGACCAAGTTTATTCCCTTCCAGCGTTCAGCAGAATATAGATGATTTCATCAGAAATTAATTAGAAAATTAAGCAGCCAGTAGCAGAAGACACAGCGTTAATTAATTCCCCGGGTTCTCCTGGACTCCTAAACTCCGAGCTCTCCCCAGCCTTAGCGCATGGGAGAAAGTACCACTACATGAACCAGAGCCCGGCGCTCCGACAGTCAGGAAGGAGGGGACTATCTCATGTTTATGAGCAGGAAGAGCATTTCAGCGCTGCGCCGACCCGGGCCTGGCTGCCCGCCTATTTTGGGTGCCGTATTTGCCTTAGCGCCCTATAAAGAAACGAAAGTCATGGAGGCCTGGCACTGCTTTCTTGTCTGTTTTCACGCAGCAGTTCAGCCTGCCGGCTCGCCTGCTCTGCCGGAGATGCCCGAGCACAGGCGGCTCCATTCCGAGCTGCTGCTGCTGCTGCAGCGCTCCCGTTCCCGCCGGGGCCGCGCCCGAGGCCGCGAGAACGGTTAAACGCCCGCCGCGCGGAGGGGCCGCTGCCGCCCGCACACGGCGGGCACAGGGGCGAGAGCGACGGGGCCGGGGGCGCGCTGGAGGCAGCCGGGCTGCCCGGCAGCCTCTGCCATGGCCCCGG
>VWYP01030033.1:33606-45293 GCA_013400435.1 Pycnonotus jocosus
CGCGCGGTGCCCGAGCGGCCGCGGCTGAGAGGCCGCCCCGCCGCGCTCCCGCCCGCAGGGGCCGAGGCTTCCCACGAACCCGTGGCCGAGGAAATGCCCTTGCCCGGAGGGGGTGCGGCTGAGCCTGTCCACTTTCCCTTCCTCCCGAAAGCGAGTGGAAGTAGGGCGCGGGCTGCGGGCTCGTCCCGGGAAGGAATGCGGATGCGCAAACTTTGTGTAAACGCGGTGCGCCGGAGCGTTACCTCTTCCTTTAATTCCAGCAGGAGCACACACGAGGCGTTTCTGATGCTGAGCCGGAGGGTGCGCAGTATTTGCAGAAAAACAATTCCTTGGGGGAAGAAAAGAGCTTGAAAGTCTGGAAGTAGATAATTGCTTATAGATAACGAAGTAACCCTCCATAGGATGTAAAGAGATTTTAAATATAAACATACACGTGTTCTTGTGCTTTCCGAAGTGCTGCTCACCTATGCAGTCACCATAAGATGGTATCCCCTTTTCATTTCTGGCTCAGATAAGTTTACTTTTATTCCGGTGGAGTCTCTATGCACATCTTTTACTGGCTTAACCACAGATGTCCTTTTGCAAGTTAAGGTGCAATTCTAGTTTTGGACTCTCCAAAGAGTTTATGCTTGTTCATAGCTTACACCTGCTACTCTGCAGTGGTGGTTGATACAATCTGAGTCTTCTACTGTACTGACAGATGTCTGCCAGCACTAAGACTCCTGTCACTATTAAACTATGATACTTTCATGGTTTGTTTTGGGCTGGCTGATTACTTCAAATTTATGTAGGAGGACAAATCTACCTCTCTTGTGTCCCTGCTATCATCTTTTTAGAAAACTGATCGTCTTGGAAGGTTTGCTTCGTCCTTTCCCACCTTCCCAGAACAAAAGCATTCTTCCTCTTCTGAGTATCACACATCTCACAGTGTCTGGCCCTGTCCAAGTAGGGATGAAGACAACCATCATTTTGGGGAGCGTAAAAGTTGCCTCACTCCATTCCCTTTTCAGTGCTGAAGGGGGTGCTCAACCATCTGTGCTGCAGCTGTGGAAATAGAGGCAGAAGTACAGTGATGTTAGTAAATGGTGCAGCCTGTTCTGCTTGTACAGAGACAACATGAGCATATTGCAAGTCAGTGTCACACTCTTGCAAACTTTAGTTGTGTAGAGCCAAGTGTAAGTAGCCCCTGTTAGCTTGGTTCTGCAGCATATTCTCAGCTGTGCAGAACTGCTGTGTGCAGAGTTACACAACAAACTGATTTGTATTAGAAGGGATTTATTTTTTCACCCAGATTAGTGGCCATGACCCAGTTTGCAAGCAACGAGCTACAGTTATACACCTGAGGGAATGAATGCCCAGGAGCAGGGGTTTCTTGAGTTTCCTCTTGCTGAGAGGGACACTCATGGCTGGAGCTGGAGCACTTAGAACTGTGATACTGCTTGACAAACTGCAGCAGTTACCACTGTCAGTAACTATTCATTGACTGTAGTTATCCAAGCAGGTATTACGGGTGTCACAGAAGTGATAGTATAAAAATAATTTTAGTTCGTGCAATTGTTCTGGAAGTGCCAAGTGTCAGAGCTGATATGTGAGCAAAACTTGCACTGAAATAGATTGGAAAGAAACAGAATTGTTTTGATAGAAGGCCCTCATTGAGACACAGAGAGTACCTGAAGTAAGGTGCGTTACTTTATGCTGCAGTCATTGAGCTAGGGTTGGTGAAATTCAATTTTCTGTCTTTTGAGGTGCAGACTGGATTTTATGATGTTACTTTGGAAAATATTCTGCCTTACTGAACACTAGTCTTGTAAAAACACTCTTTGAGTTACCAGTCTTTGTACTACCTAATAAATGGGTTTCAGTTTCTGTTTGTGTTACTCTCCCCAATAAAACAAACAGATACAAATCTTTCAAGAGAAAACTTGCAGTCTGGCATGAATAATTACTGTGATCTTCTGTTGCAGTGTAAGATGGAGGATCTGAAGTAGTAGTCAGAACAGGCAAGGACTAGATGGCACAGCCATACAACTCTGAGCTGAGCAGGAGCCAGCATTTTAGGCATTTCAGATGCCATGCATCAATTACCCCCCCAATTGATCAGACTTCTTAGCTACAGCTCCTACCTAGGTGGGACTGCTCAAAGTTATTGCTTGCTGGTGCTGCTGCTGAAGCAGCCCTGGGGAGCCACACTGAAATAGCCTTGCCTGTTTTAATTTTAGCCATGCTGGCGAGCGTCTCCAGGATACACAGGGCATGTTGCTCTGGTTTTGGGGGGCATGTCCTGGAAGGAAACTTGGCAGTTCCAGCATTTCCTCATTGGAATGAGCATAGAAAAAGCTGAACACACAGACTTTCCACCTGGTGGTCCTGTATATGTATGGATGGCATAATGCACCAATAGGAAGGTCAGTCGGAGTATGTTAAATAAGCCCAGGATGGAGGTACTGTCTGGATACTTGGGTGGCTTGATTTCTGCAATTAGTTATGCAATGAATTAATAATTTATCTGGCATGTCTTTATAAAAAGCATGAAAAATCTGTTTCGTGATCCCTGGATAAAAGCTTCACTAAAAGGTAACTCTGTTGTTGCCCTGAGGCATACTTTTCTCCCAAGCAATTCTCTATTCAGTTTGTTACGTCAGCAAGGTTACCTTTTTCTTTGAGGAGCAGGATAGCTGAAGAAGATGGTGAATTTATAGCAGAATATTGAAGAAGGCTGTGCACAAATGTCTATCTTCCTTTGTAGCTTAGGGCTGTGTATTTTAAGTTTGCATTTCATAAACCTTGTATAAATCTTAAATAATTCTAATATTACTGCTTATTCTCAAAACACCAAAAGATTGTGCAGAGCTTTTGCCAGAATTATGTACATTTTAAAACTGATTCTAGAACCAGAATCCAAACTCAAGGTCAAGTTAGAGGAAAAATAGTGATTAATAAATCTTGCTAAAAGTCTTGCCTTTGGAGAAACCTATTGGTGAAAAGCTTTAGAAATAAATTAAAGCAGATGTGGGCTAACCGATGTGATATATATTCCCAGCTACCACTTTTAGGGTGTACAAGCTCGATGAGTGTAATTTTGGGATATATTCATGTTCCTTCACAATTTCCAGGTAGCACAGAGGTTGGCAGAGCAAGGTCATTTGCAGAGCACCTCACTTAGTTAAAAGTTTTGAGTGAAAACAGTAGAATAAATAGAGCCTTACTGTTGATCTAAAATCCTCAAATATTTTAAGCTTTTAAGTAACAACTATTAAAAACCACAATTTTAAAATTATTTTGCAGTGTTGTATTAAGTAATTAAATTATTTTACTACATAAAAGATCTAATGAGACTTGTTTTTCTCTTGCCTATATTACCTTAAGCCTAAAAAAAAAAAGTCAGTAATAATGAGTATAATTGAGTAATTAAGTCCAAATATCTACGTGGAGACTTTTAAAATAGATGCTCTCTTCAGACCTATTAGCTATAGGTATTGTCAGTCAGAATTTTAGAGTTTATATAGTACTGCATTTATATTGTAGGAGTATATGTAAAATAGTAGAGTGTTGAAAATATGTGCTTCAAAGCATGAATTCCATGGATGGAAAAGTGTAAAGTTACACTGAGGAAGAAACCTACCATATTAATATATGCATTAAAACACAAAGAACCTAAATTTTTACAGGAAACAACATTTCCAATTCTAGAAAGTTGTTTTAAGTGCAATAAATGAATCTATGCATGTCCTATGTATTGTTTATGCTTTCCAATTCCATTGATTTTAAGCCCTAAATCTGAACTGACAAGAGTTTACTGTTAGAAAAAGAGCCTCAAAGACCCCTTATTATCAATCAGATTTGATGACAGTTTCATAAGAATATGCTACTTTACTTGTGGTTCCCTGTAATAATAAAGAAGTGCCAGCTGCACTCCATGATAGGGAATAGCTCTCAGCTGTGTCCAGTGGAGTCCTGAGCCCCATCCTTTACTTGCTGGCCACAGGAGGTACTTTCTTTCTCTAAAATGGCTGCTAACCCTGGAGCTAGTGATACCAACCAGGTACCCCTTTTCTCAATTTCTTTTAATAAAACTGGATTGCTAGAATTTTAAAAGAGTAGTCAGATGTGATTTTGTGTGTACTATAGTGATTTTCTAAAATATAAGCTCCAGCTGCTGATTTTACATGCTTAGAAAGATGGTTTTGGCTGTATTGTGGTCAGGTACTAAAATAAGGTAACAAAATAGATCTTGGTGTCATTTTTCTTTATTTAAATTTTACAAGTTTCTTGCTGGCTAGGTGTTTAGTGAGGTGTAAGTTACTCTCTTAAAAAAATGTGAGAAGATGGAGAACGCAGTGTGTGCTATTACTTCACTGTTCCAAGCTCCTGGTCCTTTTCTTTCTTTCTACATGGGACACTACTTCATAGCTGTGTAACTGTAGAACTGCTTTGATTTAGGTTTGCAATAATTAATCAGAAAAAAAAAATCTAATTATACTGTCTTAAGTAATTGTATTAAGTAATCTGTCTTAAGTAATTGTATTTCATTGCTGCTGGAAGTTTGTCTTGCAGTAGTATTGGTGAAGATGCCCAACTAAGGAAGAAATAATTTTTTTAATGATTCATAGACTAGAGTCAGGTGGTGTGGGTGTCAGTGTAGCTACTTTTAATTATCTGGGCTTTGTATTCTGAACTGTAAACAGGATTTAAAAATCAATAAATATAATGGAGCTGCTGAGAAGGTAACTGCAGTGCATTGCTATTTTGTAGTGTGAAGAGCTATCTGTATTTAAAAATTTATAAATCCCTTTTCTCTTTTACTAGGATATCCGGAAATTCTTTGGTGTTGTGCCTCCTGGAAAGCGACAAGAATGTGAGATTGTGAAAAGGGGTGAAAAAATTAAAAATGGTGAAGGACTCTCAAGTGGAAAGAAAAGGGAAAAGGAGACTAAGGTTTGTTTTGCTTTTCATATTTATGAAGTGCTTGGTTTCTTTTCTCTGATGCTGGATTGTTTGTGTATCTAGCATTTTTTAAAGTCATGGTTCTTCTCATATACTAAAATAACAGATTATATGTCAGTTGTTTTTATAGGCATGGGAGGAAACTGCCACTTAAAATTAACTTCTAGCAGTAAAACTTTGTAGGGGGTGAGGAAAATTGCTAATTTAAAAAATTTGGTTTGTAGGACAAAGGTGGGTAGAGATTGTTATGGTTAAATAGTATAAGAACAGTCTGATATATTTGAAGTTATTTTGACTGTTGGCCGCAGTTCTCTAATTAGGTTTGCTAATGTAATTTTTAGTCTAATAAACCCAAGGTTTGTGCCCAGTAGATGTAGACATATCATAAAGGTGTCATGCTTACAAATGAGGTAAAAGTCTGTGGTGTAGTTCCTGCTGGCCAGTTTTTTAACACCTGTGCAGGAAACATGAACATTGTGTTTGTTGGGATCACTTCTCTAAACCTGCTGCAAAGACCAAATTCTTTAAAATGACAGATTAAAACTAGATTGGGTTCTGGTTTCAGACTACTTTACATGTTAATCATCTGAATTGTATAAACAAGAAAGCAATGGCTAAAGCTAGTTTTAAAATCACTTAAAAAGTGGAAGACTTTCCAATAGGATGGAATGTTTAATGTGAAACATAACAGTTTAGAAGTAACATGCTACTTAAATAAGTATTCTGACTATGTAATTTCAATGTAGAAATTCTTCCTTATTTTCTTTCCCCCTCCCACACATAAGTTAGCACAAGACTGTTTGTAAATGTAATACTGGAAAATAAGTAATTTCTGTTAGACTTTTTTTGAAAATCATGAATTTGAATGTATGATTGACTAAAAGCTGGGAGGATCTGTTTAATGGCTGAACTAATGGACTGTTACACTTAGGTGAATAATTCACCCAGTGATGATGATTCCAAACAGAAGCGGACAAAAAAGAAGAGAAGAATAATCTATGATTCAGGTAGTGTTCACTGGTTGCTTCTGAATATTCCCTTGTATTTTTTTGCATCAGCATGCAATGTTGATTAGGTAAATTGTACATCTGAAAGTGTTTGTGAGTTGAGTTTTATAAACAGTTCCTGTTCAGCAATGAGGAATAGTAGGAGTACAAAATTAATACATTGCTGCTACCTTTAAAGTACTGATATTGTTTGGAGATTTGGCAAGTTCTAACCTTTTAGTATTAGGAGAGAAAAAGAGAAATAGCTCTAAGCTCTTCAAGATGGAAAACTGTGGTTTTTGTTTGTTTGTTTTTGATGTTGCTGTTGATGGTGGTTTTGTTTATTTTGTTTTGTGCAGGGTGCCAGTACTCAAGTCAATTGACTAGAGCCACTCTTTTTTTTTTTTAATATAATTNTAATATAATTACAATATATTTGTGTTTATCATGGAAAGAGGTAGACTCTGAAGGTTAGCCTTCTCTAACACTTGTTAGCTGTCTCTGCTTCTTCAGTTTCTCGTGTCTATTCATGTGGATGCTGAGATCCGTAATCCGCAGCAGTGTAAATCTATCATCTCGATAGCTTTTGGGATATGGAGAGTGGTTGGTTATCTGAGTGGCAATTCACCAGTGTTCTCCTGAAATTCAGAGTACCACCTCTGATTTTTTTTAAAATCTGTTATTAGTTTTTGGAGTAGGTTTCCACCTATTGGAGCAGACCAGCATAATACTATATTTTTATTGGGTTTTTTTGTGGGCGCTACTTTAAATTTTTTTGGGTTTTTGTTTTGTTGAGGATGTTTGGGTTTTTTGAAGTAAATTGCTGTGGTATTTTTGAAGGTTGTATTCATTTTTGGAAAGATTGCTGTACAGTTACAGCAGTTACTGAAATAAATAACAAAGTATTTATTTTTATGTAAACAAAACCACTGTCAAGACTTGAGTTCTGACCAAATTTTCATTTAGTCACTTAGGTGGCTGAAAAGGGAAGCTATGCTCTGACCTTCCTACTGTATGGTAGGAATATGGAGTCTTTTTCTCACTCAGCTGAATATATGTGAACACATGTTAGCTGTTATGTGATCTATTGCTTAAAGCCTATGTGTATGTGGAGGAAATGTACATTTATGTTGTGGTCAAAACACAGATTCAGAAGAGGAGGTGCAGTCAGTGAAAAAATCCAAGGAGTCACCTGAGAAAAAAGCAGCTACTTCAAAACTTGGTAAAGTTCTAAAGCAGGATCCTGTTGTTTATGTTTCAGAGACAGGTAATGGAAGAAATATATCATTATATGTTCACCTGAAGTGGGGTGGGTTATGTTACAGTGGGATGGATTGTTTGACTGATAGACTCAAATGTGACCATAAAACCTAATATTGAGGAAGACAAATTATGTTCTCCTTAAACAAGCTAACCAAAAACGCTTCAGAAGTTTAGCCTCAAGTTATGTAAAGTCAGGAGCAGAGTGAAAAGTGAGGTGGTCTTGAGTAGTGGCTTAGGTTGATTTAAATAGGCACATAGTTTAATGAGGCAGTACTTGCCTTGCTTGAGAGAATTCCGTAGATTTAGGGGAGGAATTTAAGGAAGTACCTTGAATATAGTTTAGCTGCTCACTAGCATACTTTGAAATGGCTGTTGGCTGCAGCTTATACAACAGGGATTTTTATTTTACCTGGTGTATAACCTTCTGTGTCTAATCTCTGCATGCTGTGTTGGTGACTAAAAAGTTCTTGGGTTTTGTCTTTTACTTCCCAACAAAAACATTTACTTTGTGAGTTGCTGCAGTGGTTACCTGTACTTCTGCACCCAGTCTGTGTTGGGCTGAAGCTGTAACTTCTATGTTCTCTATTTGTCTCTGGAGTAGAGTTCTGTACTGGCCACAGTGCTTCCTGAAGAAACTGTAATTGAATTAACAGACTTCAATCGAAATCTGTTTTGACAAAACATGGGTTTTAAGTAATAGAATTTCAATAGGGCTTCTGTAATCCTTCTTTGAGTTTTATTATTATACTTGTTTTGAAAGAGTGAACACTGTTGCTAGGTATAGTAGCATTTTTTTTGTAAGTCTATTGCTGAACATAAACATTGCCTCCCTATAATAACACCGTCCATTTTTAAAACAAAAAGGGATTTTTTGGTGCAGTATTGCATTAGAAGTGTGTCTCAGCTGGTTTTTTTTTTCTATACCTTTTTTCCTCCTTGAGGTCTTTTCTGTCTGTAAGATACTTTGTGCTTATTTTGCTTCTCCTAGGTAGTTGACCTGACATACTGCTGTTTCATATCAGATATTCAAATGACCTCAGTTTTCCAAAATAACATTTTATTCTTCTTATTTATCCTTTTACTCAAAGCTTTGTTTGCTTTGACAGTTTTTCCCACAATTCTTTCCTAATTAAAAGGATCTTTAAAAGCATTTATCCCAGAATAGGTAAACTATCAAATTCCTGGAGACTGAACAGCATATATTTAGGTTTGTTACGCAATTCCAGGTGGTGTAATCAGGTTTTTCTGCATAGGGATACCATGGGAACACTACTCAAGGTTATTAGTGAAATCCCTGAAAACCATGGGCTCAAGGTTACTCTTATCAAAAGAGTCTTAAGTACACACAGGTTTGATTTAACAGTGTATTTTAAAACAATGCCTTTATAACCCTGAGACATAATGCTTGAATTTTGTTTACATTTAATTTCTATAAATTGTTTCTTCAGCTTGATGGAACTGTCAAGCTGAGTGCGTTTAAGTGGTATTGATACAGCAGCTGGCTTGAGATAAGAATGTTTTACCAGAATAGGAATATTGACATAAAGATAGAAAAGGGCCTAATAAAATTTGTACATGCTTGTCCTTTTCCTTTTTTTACTGTTATGGAACTGAAAACTTAAATCAGGAATATACTGCTTGGACTTACTCAAAAGTCAGACTCTCATTCTCAAAGGCTCTGTCCATGGCAGTTTGAAAGAGCCTTTTGGGATCAAGAAGGCAGTGGAAGTTTGGTAGTTAATTGCTTCAACCTGTTTTTCAGTTTAATTTGAAAATTTCTTCCTCTTGTTCCCTGAATTTTTCAGCTAATCTGTATATCTGTGGGATACAGCTTTCTCCAAAAGTGTTTGAGGAAATTAACTTTTTGGTTTGTATAAGAGTAGACTGATCTGGATTATTGCGTTGCTTTGTGAAAAAGTTAATTTTTTAAAAAGCAAAAGAACAAAGCAAGAATACTTGCTCTTTGTTTTTACTGATACATTTAATCTAAATAAATATTTAGTTTAATGATGGCCAAAGATAAAACTAAGTTATTCTGCACTGCAACAAAGGGGAAAAAAAAGAGCTTTTTTCTGTTGGTAGTACAGTCTTAGGGGCTTGGGAAAAATCCAGATGTTAATTTTACTTGTTAACATAATACTTGCACTGTTTAATGAAGTGTGGAACCTTGAGCTTTGTAGATGACCTGTGAGTGTGGTTTGTTGAACTCATCTGGTTTCATCATGAGTGGCTATTTAGCAAGAATTTTGACCTCTCTTGGAGTGAATACTTAATCTTTCATATACATTGTGTAGTGGTAATTACATATATGTAGCAACTGCCTTGATTGCTTGAATATTTTTAAAAATAGAAAAGCCTTATTGTAGTGGTAGGCTGATTTATTTATAAAGGTAGAAAAACTGACGTGGTAGGAGCTGAGGAGGTCTGTAGGTTACTAGAAAATTGTTTCTTTACAGCTTAGAAGACAGGACAAAAAGAATAGCTTGGGAAGGTCGTTGCTGAGTATAATGTAGAGAATATTTGGGCTGGGTAAACAAACAAACAACAAAACAAACCCAAACAGCTTCAGACAAAAAATTAATTAAGTGCTGATCCTGGTGGGCAAACAAATAGTCTCCACATCGAAGTACAGGTTCAAATGAGCAGCAGGTTGTCAGTGGATAAGTGTGTCTTTCACTGAAATATTTCATGGGGAAATAAAATATTGTCATTGGCATTTCCTGGGCAATACTTGTGTTCTATTTACATATGGAAAATGCTATACTTAAGTGAAAATGTGAGGAAGAGATAAATAATACTCTGTGTACCAACTTTCCTCTAAAGTGTTTCAGGAAAGGTCTGTTGAGAAGGTGTAGTTGAACCTTAAGGGAGTTTTGAAATGCATTTGAGGAACGAGAGTGGGTTCTGGTGGAAATCCTCTGAAGAAGCAGAGGATGGGTGTTGTAGAGGAGAATGTAAAAGTTGTTGAGGAATGAGTCTGTTTTAAATTGATTTGGTTAAGCTTGGGAATAGCAGCAGTACAACATAAGGGTCATGTAATGATAAATGTGCTCTTGTACTCTGAAGAGTTGAGAGGAGTGTTGTGTGAACACAGTGAATATATGATAGTAGTTAACTCCCTGAATAGGGGAGTAGGTGTAAACCAGAGGTGTGGATGAGGTAAAATATAATCTTATTCTTATAGAAGTGGTCTTTTTTTCTTTCTACAGAAACTAGGATAACAGCAATGTTGAGGAATAAATGTAATTCTGACTAAAAAAGGGCTTCATTTATCAGAAAACATTACAATTACTTGTCAGCCTGTATTTCAAACATGGCAGGACATGAAATAAAATTCATTTTAGTTTAGTGTTTGTAGCAGCTGTTCAAGCTGTAGTTGTGTTAGCTCAAGTTGTTCTTGCTTTTCTGTGCCTGTTCCTATTCTCCATGCTGGAGACCTTTTTTTCCCTTTTAGAAATCTTTACTGAGCTGCCAGAGTAACCAGTCTTAACGTGGTTAATCTGCTGCCTTAGTTCGAAATGTAAAAAGAGGATTTATGTTTGGATTTTTTTTCTATGCTGATTGATTTTGTTTGAAAACAGAGCACTGTGTCCTGAGAGGCTCAGTAAGCTGAGCTGCCTGAGCTGCAGCTGGAAAAAATTAGCACATTTATACTTGCCTGGATTGCTTGAAGTTACTTTTTTTTTTTTTCCTGTTTTGTAATTATTCATGTGGCATTACTGGATATTCCTGTCATGCAGGTAACTTCTGGCAATTCAACCAGAACATGAAATTTCATTGAATGATGGGATTCAGATGTGCTTTTGTGAACTACTATTGTAGAAAAGTAACCTGCTCAACTGAATAAAAGTTTCAGTAGTAATAAGCTGGAGTGAGTTAATGGACAAATTCTTTGTAATTGCTTGCTGAGGTACTACACACAGCTGTTTCTATACCAAGTGCAAGCATTTCATTTGGAAGGAGTTGCTATAATTGATGGATTTGCAGATTAAGATAATTTACTTTGGTTTAAATATATTCACCCTTCTATGTATTTTAATGGTCCCAAAACGAAGCATATAGACTTGACTAACAATTTTATTTGGTATGTAAGGGTATCAAAGGCTATACAGTTTGACACTTAAGTGCCTAACTCATGGTAGTTAACTGCATTTCAGTCTTGTATCCTTAATCATTTTTTATCTCAAAGTGAAAAATAAAGCAGAGGCAACTTTTTGAGGTTACCTTTTATAACTGAAAAATTTAAAGGTAAATTTGTTTCAGGAGTGTAAAGGTGAAATGATTCAGGTAAGGTTTTTATTTTTATAACAGCACAGAACCTTGACATGTCAATATAGATCAAGTGCTAACAATTGTTGTTTAAAGTACAGGTTTGTAGTACATCTGAAATCAGTTAGCATTTTGAGAAATTGCATGAAAAATTTAAAATTACGTAATATCTAAGTTTTTTTATGTAGTTGCAACTACTAGCTTTTTTTAAATGAGGGGAAAGAA
>VWYP01030047.1:0-13088 GCA_013400435.1 Pycnonotus jocosus
CAGGGATGGGGCAACCCTGGATGAATGGAGAGACTGGGCAACGAGAGGCTGGAAAGCAGCACCATGGAAAGGGACCTGGAGTTCCTGGTCAGTGATGAGTTGAACATGAGCCAGCAGTGCCCTGGCAGCCAGGAGGGCCAACCCTGTCCTGGGGTGCNGAGGGCCAACCCTGTCCTGGGGTGCATCAGGCCCAGCATCACCAGCCAGGCAAGGGAGGGGATTGTCCTGCTCTGCTCTGAGCTGGGGCAGCCTCACCTCCAGTGCTGGGGGCTGGTTTGGGCACTGCAATATGAGAAAGACATGAAACTATTGGAGAGCATCCAAAGGAGGGCCATGAGGATGGTGAAGGGCCTTGAGGGGAAGCTGTGTGAGGGGTGGCTGAGGTCACTTGGTCTGTTCTGGCTGGAGGAGACCAAGAGGAGACCTCATTGCTGCTACAACTTTCTCATGTGAAGAAGAGGAGGGGCAGGCACTGATCTCCTCCCTGTGACCAGTGACAGGACCCAAGGGAATGCCCTGGAGTTGTGACAGTTGGAAAGTTTACACTGGATATTAGGAAAAGGTTCTTCACTCAGAGGGTGGTTGGGCACTGGAATAGCTCCCCAGGGAAGGCATGACAGCATTACAGAGTTCAAGACATACTTGGACAATACTCTCAGGCACATGGTGTGATTCTTGGGGATGTCCTATGCAGGACCAGGAATTGGATCCACTGATCCTTGTGGGTACCTTCCAACTCAGCATATTCTGTGATTCTGTGATAAAAAATAGATGCATCACCTAAAGCCTGACTCTGATTACTCATAACTCACAGGCATCATACTGGAAAGAGACTATTTTTTGATGGGAGAGTTACTTGTCGAGAAAAAGCAGTGATACTTCAGAGAAGTCTATGCATAAAAACTTAAGGAAAAAATACTTATTCAAAATGGTGTTTTTGCTGTTTGTATGGTGATCCTCCTACATTATATGGTGTCCACATGCCTATGAATATGAAACTGATTATCTTTGATTGGTTTTCACTGAGAAATACACAAATACATGGAAGAAGTATTACCTACCTGCTAGTGCTGGAACTCTGAGAAACTATTTGGATTTGAGCTTCTATGGTCACAGCATTATTTAATTTTATTGGATGCCATAAAAATGAACATTGTCTTAACTTGTCTGAAAAGTGCACAGTGTATGTGCAGGTACCTTCATCTGAGTATGCCATAAGCTTCCCAATGTCTTTATTTTCCTTTGTCTCATCCATGATTTTTCCAGAAGGTTTGTTCAAGTACTTTGCAAAAAATGAGGCATATTCTGAGATATCACAAGTGGTCTCTGCATTAGCAAGTTAGCAAAGATTACAGAGTCTTCTGGCCTACTTGTCTTGGGTTGTCATGACACCACAGTGACTGGTGAATTTTCCACCTTTAGGCAAAAGGAAATGTCAAGTGAAGAAAAAAAATATGACAAAGAAAGCTTAAGAAACCAAAAAAAAGGGTGTGATGGGACATGAAAGACCAGCCCTCTCCAGAAATCTTTCTTTCAAAATTCTATTAGCTTTTCAAAGTGAGAAACTGAAAGCACAATAATTAAAGAAAACACCTAAAAGTTAGTAAAGGCAACATTCAGACATGAAGTCTCTACTTTTGTTTACTGATAGAGCTGCTTGTAGAAAAAACTAGGTAATTAGATATAAACACAACTTGTGAGTTATTAAATACTTTCTTCATAATGTTTTCCTCACAAATTTATAATAAATTAGTAGCTACACCCTCAGTTCTGGCAGAGCCATGCTAAACACAGTATGTGCATTTGTCTTTGTAACGAGTACTTTGGTTGATGTACTTTACCATGTGTTAAATTCACACAATTTTGGTTTTAAGGTACAGCCATGCTCTGACACAACCTCAGCACAAACCAAGTAGTGCCTGCAACAGAAACTGTGTTGCAACCTATTTCTGGATGACATAATTCTCAGCCATCTTAATTATTCCAAGAAGTTAGACGACTTTCTCTTTTAGTTTAAATCACAATTTTGAAGAACTATGAGTACTTAATTCCTGTTGCTGTTACATGGTTTCCATATGATCTCAAACGTATCCTGCATTCCAACCCGTGTACATGCTGACCCAAGGAAATGTCAGTTGAATAATAAAACTAAGAGATTCTAAAGAGAAACTGAAGACACAAAGTACCTGAGAGATGACTACTCAAAAGCAATTTTCAGCTCTTCAATATGTATAACTCACCAGCTTACTCTCTGAATAGTTTTCTTTACAAGAGATGAAAGGAAGGGAGGGGGAGCCAATGCTCTTTACAGAGTTTTCCTTGTATGTTCCTTGTACTTTCACTGTTGACCAGAATAGTATTCAAATATATAATATTATATACATGTAGGAATGCTATATCTTCCATATAGAATACATAATATTACCTTATTCTTATTATCAGTGCATTTTATTTCCTTGTACTACTGAACAAATACTGCATTTCTTGCTGACATTGATGAGTGAGATAAGAATTAGGTGGATCAGATACTCACAGATGAGATGACTAAGAGAATACTGATTTTTTTTTCTCAATTAGTAAATCATTACATGATCTGTCAAGATTCATAATGATCCATAAGAACATTTCAAAGAACTAGCATGAAAATTGCATATTATGTGATACTCCTCCAGAGTTTATATGCCATTCATATATATCTACTTCAAATGTTTTGCCTCAATAGTAAAGAATTTTTCTATTCCACAGTGGGAAATATATGTAAAATAAAATATAACACAAAATTTCTAAAGATGCCAAACAGATGCAAAGCTGGAGCAGAAAAACATAGTGCATTACTTTCTATGGCCATGATAAACTGGGAGCCTTTAAAAGAAACAGACTTCAACATTTTTTAACATAAACCAAATATATATCCCTGTTGCTACCAACAAGTAAGCTAGCAAATATTTCTGTGCCTTGGATTTCTGCTAAATCCTCCTCAGTTATTTTTACTGATCAAATTATGCACTATTTATTTAATTATTAGAAACTATTCCTAAGCTGTTCACAGAACTGTCTAATGAGTAGGAGGTAGTCTACCTCTGCTTTCATCAAGTTTAGCTATTTAATTTTCTTGGTACTAGGCATTATTTTATTTTAAGAGGGCCACAAGGACAGGTGATAACACTCAATCCTCATCTTCATGGAACTTATAAATGCTGAGTAAACATTTTTTACATTCATCTCTCAAACAAGTCTTTGTCCTTTGTTCCCACCCAAAAATGCCCTCTTTTATGTATCAATGGAATTTACAACATGCAGTAACTGCCTGTCTACTTACTAGGTCAGACTCTGATTTCAACTGTATGTCAGAAGATGAGAAAAAATGGCTTCAAATGAGTTAATGTAAGTCACTGGAGATAATTTACATTGGAGAAATACTAATACCAATGCACTGAAGAGATACCAATCTATCTAAACAAACATCATTTCAGATAGAATGAGTTTCCATGCCCTTCATGTTCCTATGTTTTTTATTGTATATTACTTGAAGAACTGTTACTATTGATTTACTTCACATACATTAATGGAGAAAATGTTTCTAGAGCAAGATGTTTCACCCAAGAATGCAAAACAATGTCTAGAATCCTAATAAATACCGTTATGTCTGAAATGAGTTATCTCAGTAGTGACTTGGGCTCAGATTTATTGTACAGTTCATCAACTTCTCAGCATGCTGGATAATGAATGTTTCATTTACATTGCTAATTGCCAAGCCATGGTTCCTTCAACCTTTAACCCTTACGCCTTATCACATTATCACCATATGTCAATATAATTGCATTCAACATTCCAAGCAACTAACTTTTTCATGAGGTCAAGAGATTCTCTTTTTTAAAGCTTTACCAGTGGGATATCTTTAAAACTACCAAGAAAACCAGTAGTATACAGACAGTGGGAAGCTAAGGCAATTTTTCCTTCAGGAAAGCTGCTTCCATCTTCTGACCCAAAATAAGTTCTTTTCTGTTAAAATCGCCATTTGCCCACTGTACCTAAATCATGCATGTTTCTGTGAAGAGCTTCACGTTTACTGCCTGTAATTACAAAACACTATTAACTAAGTCCTAATATGAAATATCTTCTGTATCTGCTTGTGCTTTTTAATCTGTGGAATTACGTAGTTATTTCTTATTTCTACATCTTGATCTTCATTCTGCATTGTCCCAAAATTTAAAGTATTTTACTGTAGGTACCACTCAAGACGGTGTCTTAGGCTATGTCTGTGTTATAAAAGCATTGCCACTCATTGCTTACATTTATACTTTCCCTCAATGGAAAGTGGGCTGTATCTTACCTCTAGAATATGTTCACTCATTCTGCATCTGAAAATTCTTTTCCTTCTGTTGACTTTCACCACAAATACTTCTTTCATCCCTGAAACCTGCATTGTCAATTGCAAAGTTTAAGCCAAATCATACAGAGAATAAGCTGTTCTGGAAAAAGATTTTACTACTGAGTGTAACTGATGCAGTTTTACAACTTGTACATGGTCAAACTTAAGAGAGAAATGTGCTTCTGGTTGGTAACAATTACACCAGCAGAGACTCTAACCTCTCTCCATTTCTTCAGGACAAGAAACTTTGGCAAGGTACCTTCTTATAACAATTCTGAAATACAGAAAGTTAGAAATTTATTTTTCAGTATTTGAATTGGAAATACACTCTCACAGACAGAATTAAGCAAACTGCATTAGAATAACGAAAATGGGTAATGAAGATGAAAGAGGGTGAGCCTAATTAATCTTCCATGTAGCAAAACTTTCCCATTACATGGCAGATAGACAGCTTATATGAGTCAGATACCAGTGTATATGTACATATATACATACAGGCATAAATGGATGGCACATTTTTATATAGCATGCAGTGCCACAAATCAGTGCCCTATCTCAAAGAAAAATACTATGGCAAAATTTTGAAGCTCACAATTTGGTGGAAGCTTCTAGCTGGTTTATGTCACACTCATAACTGTTTTATGTCTTTATGTTCTGTACCACAACAGCTCTCTCCCCTCTTCTGCCATAATTTCATATCTCTTCTCTGATTCTCAGAATGTCCTTTCTGACTAAACACCAAATCCATGAAGGTTCCTTTCTATCAGTTACTTTTATCCCCAACTTCTATCATAGAAAACTTGCTTGATTCTATGCCAAGAGCACTACAAAATAATAACTGCGTTTGAAAATTTTAAAGTATAACAGAGTTGCAGGCATAAACACTCAGTATATCTTGAGATTCATATACCACTCCCTTGCAACTTGCATCTGTAAAGTTTTAGCACATACTGTTGTTAGCATGACCCTCTTCCCAAGCTGTAGATAATCCCTTTTCAAATCATCTGCAGCATCCACCCAGTAAACATCCATTTATTAATGTTCAACTGATCATGTTCCTGGATGTCACAGAAAAGGACTGCTTCTGCTCCCTGCTAGCTTGGACAAGACATAACCTTCTGATTTACCTATACATAAAACATGAGAACAGCCTGGAACCAGAACTATAAACCCCCTCTGAATTAGATTAAGACCAGAAATGTATGTTTTCTTCAAAGTGTTTCAATGCATTGAATATATATAAAAACATTTTATAAAATCAAATTCCATGTTACCACTGAGAAATGAATATTCCCTCACGCACTCCAGCTGAGACACAAGTATGTCACTCCTAAATACGAGGAACTTTTAGCAGTATATGCCAAACAGTGTGTTTCTGGGAGATTTAAGCATGTGGTTATTCATTTCCAGGTGCTTCTGTGGAGTCCAACTTTGTTCTTATGTTAACAGGTAACATTATTGTCACATTCTGTGAAGGATAGTGACATCAAGCACAGGTAATCACTGGCAGTGCGGAGGGCCATTTGAAAGCATGCTTATTTTCTTAGCCTATAATGTGGATTAAAAAACACAGCCAAATTCTATAGAACTTTAAATGTGTTCAGAATGTGAGTTCATAATGACTGAGTACACAATACATGAAGGATCACTCATCACTTAATTTACTTTAACCTCCCAACTACTTCCAGCTGACACAAGAAACTAAATTAATGTTTTTCTAAAATGGTTTAAGGCATAAAATCCAGAGTCCTGAATAGTCTGAAAACTAGTGGCTCCTGACATCAGCTAACTGACAGCTGTAGAAATTTAAATGCATAAGTAGTGAAATGACTACTTTCAGAGTTCTGTTCAGCTGGGCATCTTTAAAACCTTACTTTGAGTTTTACAGTTACACTGCTAGTACCCCAAGTCCACAGTAAGAGAGACTGAGGATTAGCTTCTGAGTAAATATACTACAAAACAAAATTCCATTACCTCAGAGGATCTGCATTAAGTGTAACTGACTGAAATACTATAAACAATTAAGCTAATGATATACATGATACACATGAAGGAAGAATTCATAGTAGATGATAAAACAACCAATACTTTCTATTTATTCAGCTATCAGTATTTACAGATTAGTTTGCGGAGAAGACCAACAAGATTCAGCACACTAGAGCAGTACAAAATATCCAAACAGAAAACCAAAACTAGTTATTCCAATTAACCCCTATCCGTAAGATGGAACAAGGGGAAATCAACCATAACTGCACATATTAATATAAAAGCCAAATATGCAACCTGGATCACACCAGCAACCTGCAGTGACCATGCTAAGACAAATGTTTAGCACAATCCAATGAAAGTGTTTTGCATCTACTTGAACTAAATATCTCCAGATGCTTCAAACTGAGTATTTTCTCTTGAAGACATGGAAAAATGTTGCCTAAAGGAAATTGTATCATGACTGTTCAATGTTCAATGCACTTTCTTCTAAATCAAAATCATGAAAAGTTCTGAATTATCATAGAGTCAAGAATAACCTAGGCTGGAAAGGACCTTAAAGACCATCTAGTTCCACTACCTGCCATGGGCAGGAACACATTTCACTAGACCAGGTTGCTCAGAGGCCCATCCAAACTGGCCTTAAAACACTTCCGGAGATGGAACATCCGTGACTTCCCTAGGCAACCCGTTCCAGTGCCTCATCACCTTCAAAGGTAACACCTTCATAGTATCTAATCTAAACCTACTCTCTTTTAGCTTGAAGCCATTTCCCCTTGTCCTATCACTACATGCTCTTGTAAATCGTCTCTTCATCTTTTTTGTAAGCTCTCTTCGGTACTGGAAGGATGCAATTGGGTCATCCCAAAGCTTTCTCTTCTTCAGGATGAACAATACCAATTGTCTCGGCCCCTTCTCATAGCAGAGGTGCTCCATCCTTCTAATCAATTTGGTAATTCTCCTCTGGACTCTCTCCAACAGGTCCATGTCCTTCCTGTGCTGGGACCCCAGAGCTGGATGCAGCCCTGCAGTGGGGTCTCAGCAGAGCAGAGCAGAGGGGCAGAATCCCCTCCCTGCCCTGCTGCCCACGGTGCTCTGGATGCAGCCCAGGACACGTCTGGCTCTCTGGGCTGTGAGTGCCCATGGCTGGGTCACAACCAGCCCATCCTCCACCAGCACCCTCAAGTCCTTCTCAGTTGAATGCATACCTGGAATATGCAATAACAGACAGCACACAGGCAGAAAGGAAAGCATATGCATTACCAATGTTTAACATATAACAATAAGACAGAGGGCAGGATGCAAACCACTGCTTTTTTAAAGCATTTCCTTTGTAGCTATTTCAGGTTTGCAATTACAATATAAAGTGCATAACGGCAGCCATTTCTATTATTCAGAAAAATGCATCCATTTATGCTACCAATTCTTTTGCTCAGATATGCCTGCTCCTAAATGTAAAACAGAGAGATTTGGGGTTATTTTTTAATATAGCAATGCAGACCCATCTGTGGGAAAAAAACCTCTTTCTTTGGGCTGGAAGCACTGGTTAAAGAGTAATCACTTGGGTTGCTGATACATACAAGAAAACTATGGTGGACCAAGCTCTAAAGAGTCCTTGAGGGACAGTCATGGCAGTGAAATCCCTAGAGAAGTAGACAACCCACAAAGAGAAAGAAAGCATACACACAATACCAAGAGAAAGCCCCAGGAGGTTATTGGAGATGGGATGTCTTCAAAATATTGATGCTATGGATTTCCATGGCTGTGGTTGAGAAAAAAAGGTTGTTTATTTTTGATTGATTTTATACCTCCCTCAACACCTGATCCAAATCCTAGAAGTGGCCCAGAAGATGAACACATTAATTTAGTTGGTGATCCTCTAGCAGAAGCCCATGGAAAAGCTAAAGCACTCCATAACAACAGAAAGAAAAGTGATTTTTTCCACCAACTGCCCTTCATGGAGAAAGCACAGTCCTGGGGCAGCTGGCAACATGCCAGACCAGAGTGAGGAAGGTATAATTTACACACTGCCATGCAAGCTCCAACAAATCAGTCTCATGGCAAGAAAAGTGCAGCATTTCAGCCTTCACAGACTCCTATGAGAGTGAGAAATACACACATACTCAACTAAGTGCCAGAACTGTATGGTCTGAACCTGAATAAGCTGATTTTAGTTTTAAAAAAAAAAAAAAAAGTGATGAAGGGAGAATATTAATATTTTCATTGCCTTTTTTTTTCTGTTCACTCACTGTGTGTTTACCATAAATTAGACCTGCTGAGAGTGTAATGCTGAGCAACCCATATGGCAAATACTCAACTGAGAAATGTGAAAGCAAAATCACTTTTTTATTTCTGAATTATATTAGACTTTATTTAGAAAAGATAAGGTGACATACCTTTTAGACCAAAACAATGTATTTTCAGAAGAATACGATTCAGTATGTGATTAAACAGGACAAAAAAATTACACTTAAATCAGTATTCAGTTAAGATTTTGGTTCTAAAACACAGTTATTAAGGTTCTTGGTTGTAAAGTTGCCGTTTATTCAAACTCATCCTCAAATCCTTCTTCCAGTGAAACTATCTACAACTAGTCTAAGTTCATGGTGTTCAACCAACTGTAGAGCTGACCTAACAGGTCTCATTTGAGGTACAAGATTAATTTATTCTGACTTTTTTTCCATAGTAGACTGTGACAAATACTGACAATGAAACAAGCATGCACAGAGGGCTGTCACTCATGAAACCTAAGAAACAATCGAGTTCTGCATGTGGAATCCAGGCACAGATTGCTGACCGGATCTCCCTGGCAATCTTGCAGTGGGGAAAATAAAGAAAAATGGGCTGAAGACAATTCTTTGTGGACCTTGTTTACTTTTCTGTAAGTCTAGGTCTTCCCTTCCCTTCTTCCCCTCTGCCCTCTCGGTGAAGGATGCAGACAGAATCAAGTTTTCTAAAATTTCTCTGAAAATGTGACTGAGGCAACAACAGCAGCAAGATGGGAAGGATAAAATGCAGCCAAGTTACAATATATCTAGCAGTGACATTTTTCCTCCTGTAGAAAGTGTCAGAACTGGTAACAGATTCTTTTTCTTCATAAAGGGAAGGGAATCCAGGGAAGGGGATATTTTTTCGAAGAACTTTATTGCTCATGCAGAGGAGGAAGAAAAATCGTCTGGTAATGAAGATAGATAATTTTTCAAGTTTTCTGTTCCATTTTACTACCAAGTTGATAATCCTGTTTGACTTGAGCTACAGAACAAAGCAGCCTGTATTCAGACATATTAATTCTTTCTCCCAGAACTGAGAGACATCCTCCCAGGTGTGAAAAGGTTGTATACATGCCTCAATTCCCCATAGCTGTAATACAAAAACCGTGATTTTTCATACTTGGGGAAGATTTTGTGCTCTGGATTAAACTTTGTGGCCTCAATAGGTTTTTCCTCATTAGCCTAAGTGGTGTTTTTATATTCTGTTTAGAAGTAAGAGTTCTGGAAGGCAGACATCCAACAGGCATAAGAAATTCTGACACATTTAGAGCTACATGATCACAGCTGAATACAGTAACCTATTCTGCTTGTGTCTTGTTTTTTTTTAATCTACACAGTAACAAAACTTCTCTGGCTTTGTACAAAATTCCAAAAATTATGCTACCATGAGAAATGAAAATCTGTCCATACCTGTACTTTCAGTCAAAGGATGATGTTTTTATTAACCACAAATCACAAGCAGACAGTTATAAAACTCAAACCCCTGAGATTTATTTTTCTGAAAACGTGATTTTAAAAAAAGCAGTCAGAAGAACAACAAATGTCGACCTTCCTACTTTCTTTTTTTTCCTTTGTAATTAATAAATTAAATTTGTACTAAGCAACTTTGTTTAAAGATATTGTTTAATTTCTGAAATGCAGCAATTTCAGGACTAAAAATGGTATGTTCACACACAGCATTTCTTACGAAGAAAATAATAAAGGCCTTTATCATGAAAGAAATGCAAGACTACCCTGAAGGAATTTTCATTCTATATTTTATCAAGTCTATATATAAAAGAAAAAATGGTAAAAATGTAAGAGGTTGCAGTACTCGCAACATACACAGGAGTTCTGAATGTTGTTTTTTCTGGCTCAAAGAGCCTGCAGGTTAGACTTAATATGTATTCATTTAAATACATGAAGTATTTAATGTACCCAAACAGCTTAGCTACAGAGTTACAGAAGAAATTATATTTTTGGGGGAATACCATTCATGCAGCAGCTTTATGATGAAAACTACATTTGGGTGGAGACACAGAAGCTGCGAATAATTCTGAATACAGAAGTGGTCATCTTTCCATGAAAATGTTATCTATCTCCTAGAAAGAGAGAAAGGAAAATTGCAGTCTTTGGTAGAATTAGTATTCTTAGGTAATGTGAGTTTGAAAACTCAAATAAGTGCTGAAGGCTTTCAACTTGAATTATTTTGTATTTTTTTACATCCCTGTATTATAAATAAAATATATAAAAATTCATATAAAATTAAACAAGGCCTTAAGTTTCCGGTTAGACAAAACACTTGACTTCAAGTCCTGAGAGTGTATCCAGTTACAGAGCCAAAAAAAGGATCTGTTCTATCACCATCTAAACAGAGAACATATGTGCATTGTAAAAATCTTTCAGAGCACTTGATCTGGCTAATTCAAAATTAAAAGATGTTCCTACATCCTAAAATATGCAATAGTTTCAAGACTGGGCTTCTGATATGTAGTAGAAGGTACAAAATCCAGCAGTGTATGATTAAAACATAGTCTATTGTAATGTATCAAATGTTAAGCATTCCTTTACTTTAGAGTTCAGAAGATGTTTTAGGACATGCTTTGCCAAACAGACCAAAAGTAGTATTTCAAGACATATCAGACAAAATTCATGGGATTTCTGCATCAAAATATCACTATTCTAAATAAATATTACATGATTTTAAAAGTGGAGGGATTTTAAAATTTTTAAATTAAAAGCACAAAAGCAGTCATCAAGCAGAGTATTTGTTTATAAATACACTGTATCTCTCCTCACAACCTGTCCACAGAATTGCTGGCTTCTGTAGTATTGTAACACTAACACTAGCAAACTGAAAATGTCTTTTCACTTATAGCTAGAGTAATGTTGGACCAACATTTTCATTAATTTGTTCAACATTTTCATTAATTTGTTTCTCACACCCTAGCAAAGAAAAAACAAAAAACTAAACAGTAGAAAATATAATTTTTGTAATATTCTTATTGTCATCTCTAACTATTATCAATTCTTACATTCTTATGCATTATGGCCAGATCTTAAAATGTTAAATGTTCACGCTAGGTTTTACACTGGATTTTTTTTAAAGTGCATTAAATTTCATAGAAACTCTTTATGCTGAACGTTTCTGAAAACAGCACCTCCCGCTGTCAATGTCTATGCCCCATAAGCAGCTAAGCTGAGTGCTACTGACAAGAACTAGAAGAGTATACAAATGATAAATTAGTCAGCTTTGTAGAAGTCAGAAATACAGGCCAATAATGATATGGTAGATTATAGCATTTTACTTGGCTGAAAGATAGTGCATATTTTACAGCTGTATTTCATAAAGAAACCATCTTGATTTATTTAAACAAATTTCATAAATGACACAAAAGAAAACAGTTTATCTTTTTGAACAATGTACTTGAGCACGAGCACATTTTTACTGTAACATTAGTAGGTTGTTTATGTTCATTCCTTTAGTAATTTTCGTAGTTATTTCACTTTGTTTATTAACTTTTGAACCAAGACTGAACTAAACCATTAAAGGCAAAATTGTAAACAATAGCTGGGACCAAATAAGAACAGATGTCACACTAATTATAATCAATGACATCTATTCAATTTATTCAGATACCAAAATAAAAATGAAATCTTAAAAACATACCACTACACACCTGAAACCATTGTTTACCTTACACATTTTTAAAGTGACACTGCAAGTACAAAAAATTCTGATGCTTCTGGCTTACTATCTGTTATGACAGTACTATAGAATAAAATAAGCAAATACACTTTGCAAAAATGACAGTCAAATAAATCAAGTCAAATGGCAAGATTCATAAATATAATGGTCTTAGCCAGTTTCACAAGTTTACATTTTTCTCAAATCTTAAGAAACCATAGTAACACCTATGTGACCTCATGCAGAAGCATCTCATTGAGTGGGGGAACTTTAGCTCATATCATTCCCTGAAAGGAATCTGACATGAAAACTGTAAGTAATTCTGCCAATCACTGTAATAAATGTCATTTTTGCTGCCATTTGATTTCACATACTTAATTAGGAAACGCTCTTTTGAATCATAGCACAACAGGTTAGAAGAGATCTCAAGGATGACCTAGTCCAAATATTTTGACAAAAGCACCTTAGACAAGGTGGGTTCACCCTGCCCAGACGAACCTCAAAGTGCCTACTGTTGAGGAATACACCACTTCTCTGGGGATTATTCCAATGACTGATTGTTATAATTGGGAAAAATTTTCCTCTGGTGCCTAATCAGAAACTCCCCAGGAGTAACTTGTATGCATTATCCTTCATTTTTTCCATGTGACTCCTTGTAAAAACAGAGTCTCTGTCTTTTTTGTAGCCACTCTTTTAACTTGGTGACTTTTAACTTAGAACTTGGTGTTAAGATCTCACCTAAGCCTTCTTTTCTTCCTAGCCCTTTGATTATCTCTGTGGCCCTTTTTTCCAC
>VWYP01030059.1:0-23258 GCA_013400435.1 Pycnonotus jocosus
TGAATTTTACAGAGTAAAATATATCATTCTTAGTGCATACAAACTGATTCTTACTCCAGTATTCCTGACATTTTCCACTGTCCAAGATTTGTAGATAGAAAGGGATAAAAAGTTTTCATGAGAATAGCTATCATTAGGAGGATCAGAATTTGAACCCAAGTCCTTTCTCTGGATAAGGAATGTATAAGTAACCAGATACTGAGGAACACAAGCTGTGGTACTGATCAGGATACCTCAGTGAAAGACTGTTTGACAAAATAAGAATAATTTAGACAAAACTCCAAGCTAGAAAGCACTTTCTTCGGATGTGATCAATAAGAAAACAATTTATGATGTTCCAATGGGTATATTCCTTTCAAGAAAGCAGCAAAAACCCAAGGCATGATCAGCAGAAAAGATTTGCAGGAGTTGAAGTGTTAAGTGATGACTTTCTTACAAGTCTTCTGCAAAAACAAGTAGAATTTGTGTAAATAGTTCACCACAGTGGGGAGAAGTCTATGTTCTTATGGTCTCAGCATTCATCGACTGTTTCTTGAGAGGGGCTTTAATTAATGCTTACTGCTTTTATGCAAGCAATAATGTCCTCTCCTACCTGCCCTAACTGCACAAGCAAATGGTTTGGGACTGATTTTCAAAGTGTTAGAACAAGTGACATTGACATATAGTTTCTTTCTAGTTCTGCAAATCAATTTCATGTATGCAGTCAATACTTGGCTCCCAGAGATGCAACACAAGTGATTTATCAGGTGCAAATTTGTCTAAAAGTGCCACATAGCACATGCGACACTGTTTCTAGAAATGAAACTCAGGTGTCTGATATTTAAAGGCTAAAAATCACTAGCTTGAATTCCTACATGAACTGTTTCCCCTCACATTAATGAAGGCAAATACTTATTGAAAATGTCATTATTCAGGCATATACAGACCTTATTTCAGGTACATGCAAATAACTCTGCAGATAATAACCAGGAAATTTATAGCTTTTTTTCAGTCACAGATGCTACATTCTAAGAGAGAAACAAAAGTTGGTGAAGGTGTTCATGCCCAATTTTTAAAATAAATAAATTTCCGTTAAATTGCTGTAATGGAAAACGATCTTTCTGTGAATTTTTAGAGAGTGAAATATATGTGAANCATCATCCTCCAAGTGCTTTGATGTTACAAGAGATTACATTGAGGTATGATTAGAAGAGATGCTGGAATTATGCCCACCTCTCCTCCCAGGATTTTTAAGAGAGATGTGAGTAGAACTTTCAGACTTTGGCTGAAGATGAAAGACTCTAAAAATATGAAGTGTGGAAACATGAAGAATTCACCACACTCTCTGTAATCAAGTAGAGCCCTCACAATTTTCTTCAGTGCAATATCTCACATGAGAACCTCCTCAAAGGAAACAGAATAGTTTAAAAAAGCACATTTAGTATCAGATGTCGAGATCTATTTTGCAAATAATCCAGATAGTAAATGTTTTTGTTCAGTCCTTCAACTGAGGTCAAAAATTTAAAAAAAAAAAATTAAAAATACCTGGTTTATATTCATAAAAATAGGGTTTGAACATTAGAATCCTAGTGCCTTTTTTGCTAGCAAGTGTCTTGAAAACAGCTCCTCTCACCAATCAATAAAGACAGTACTTGAAATACGGTACCCTGCAGTGTGATGGTATGCATTATTCCTGAATAAATAACTCACTCTTCCAATACCATCCAGGAGCTGGCACAGAACCCTGTAAGCTGCAGGTCCCACGACCCCATCAAAAGTCTTTGCAGAAAGCAGCTGCTCTCTGAATCTTTACCCACACCTCATCTCTCACATTTTGCAAAGCCAATAGAAAAAAAAACCCTTCTGAATGTCTTTGCATTAGGAGATGGTTTTTTGACTAAATATTGCAACCAGCAATAGAATTGCTGAACATACCATTAACTAGCAAATTATTAGGTGCAGCATTTAGGGAATTTTTTTAATAGGTAACATAAATGCTAAAAGTAAACTTTCCTCCGTCTATCAGAAAATTATGTATTATGCAATTACTGCATGATAAAACTAATTCTCACTAAGACCTGTTGAGCAAGCAGCATTAATCCTGCATTTTGACCATCAGCCAATGTAAGACTTTGCTCAGATTAACATTTAATAATACTGTGGGACCTGTGCTGGGAACAAAATAAAAAAACAGTATCTAAATGTGATAATCTATTTTTAATTTGACATAATTTTTTCCAGATCACCAAAAATGGTATGATGTCAATAGAAAATATCTGTTCTTCATGTTTTATGAGTGCTATAAGTACCAAGCTGAACACATTGCTGCATAGGGTGCAGAACTGTCTTGCAGAAATTTTTTTCCGTGATAGACAGAGGTTTTCCTGTTTGATGCCTCAGCACAAATCTCACACAAAATTCCATACACATTTTCCCAAGTAATTTCAAAGTAGTCCAGAGAGAATAGGGCTTGAAAAAGGGGTTGAGAGTCAGCTTTCTGAATTTTGTATGTAGCTCAACTATTTATATTCTGCATGATTTTGGTCAAGATCACAGGTATACCTCAGGTTATTCACCAGAATTTCAAAGGACCATGCAAAATAGGGAAACCAAGACTAATTAAAGAACAAATGTGCTGCTCTTATTACCAAGCCAGTGATGTCTTAACTGTGGCTCACCAGAATATCCAGCATTTCTCACACTACAGGCAGTAAGAGGTTTTGACCAGGAGATCAGTCTAGATGGCCTCTGGAAATCTTTTCCAATCCACCTGGTATTGTAAAAAATGTCACTTTCCAAATGTCATATTGTTTAGTAGTGCTGGTTATAGACCAGAAGTAATAAAAACAATAATGAAAAAAACACTATTAGACTTTCTCATTTAGTAAGATTTGGCTTATAAATAGTTTTCTTCCATATTCAGGTAAACAATCTTTTCTAAATTTATGACTATTCAAAGTGCTGATATTTAGTCTACGTTCCTTGAGGAAAAAAAAAAACAAAACAATCAAATTTCTAATACATTAGTGGTGTTTATCAAACTCAATATGTGTTCTCTGAGTAGTACACAATTCACAGCAAAATACTTCTAAGTTTGTGCATTTCATTATCACAGTGAGAAATGCCAAAACAATAGCATTTTGAAGAACTAAAACAGCTCCCTCACACTGATTGACAGGGTCATTTAAATATAAAATTTTTGTGATTTCATCTGTAAATTAAGTAATCTAAGATTTATTCCAGAAGCAAATAGGAAGCTATGAAAAATCAGGCAGTTACATAAACTGTCCTTTGTTCATAAACAAATGAGAAGGAAACAAATATGCCAAGATTAAGAACACATAATGAAAAAATTTACTGGAAAAACAGCTGCTCCTGAAATAACTGATCACTTGTCTAAACTTTTGAGTGAGCAGATACTGGAGTGCACATTGGTGTGATTGGTTCTGACTAAATCAGCTCCAGTGAAAACTAGGCTTGCAGTAAGAAAGATATACATTAAATTATGCACTATTTGCCAGCCACTATCTTCAGCTCCTTATATATTATGCTAGAATTCCTGGAGCCAACTCTTACTTCCCCAAGGCTTGAGCCTGCATATATGAAGGCAATGGATATTCTGCTCTTACCTTCAAGTGGAGATTGACTAAGTTCTGAACTTGATTTACCTAAAGTATGAAAAGATCCTCAGTTGTTCATCACAAACTGAAGTCAGGGCTAACATTGTATTGTTATTCTCACTAAAACTCTTGACCTCACTCACCAAGTAACTACAGTTACAGTCAAAAGCTCAAAATTTGTTTTTAACAATAGCTGTGAAAATCCAGCCTGCCCTGAAGCCAGGAAAGAGACGTAGATCCTCACCTATGAAATTTCCAGGAGAAGGCTCTAGCAAGAAGCACCAAAAGGAGACTTTCCCCTGCATGGCACTGCATCTGAGCAGAGACTGAACCATCTCAATAGCTGTGGCTCCTACAGCAAGCATTGACTTTGCTGCAAGACTTTCTCCTGGACAATTCATCTTCAGTAATTCTCAGAATGATGTTTCCTGAGAAAGGTCAATGTCATTTGGAATCATGATATATTTTTGGAAGATTTTTTAGAGGGGAGAAAAAAAATATTCCTTCACACTCAATATGCATTTGGCTTAATATGACTCTGCCTCTTCTGCCAGAATGGTATCTGTATCACAGGCAATATTAAAACACCAGTCAAATATATGCAAAGATTGTTGCTACACTAAATTTCTGGAGGAACTCTGCCTCATCCTTTTATTCTGAAATTTTCATAGAAAAAAAAGTGGTGGTATTTGTTTTCTTTCGAAGTGTTTTGTAACAAGTGCTGGGCATCCAAATAGGAGTAAATTGCAATAAGTACCTTTACATTACATGAATACCGATAATCTCAGTCATGTCTGCTTCTGTGTTCTCTTTTAGGCTATAAGTGAAATGATGCTTTGAATCAGGAATTCAGCAAACACCCAGCTTGGAGCCCTGACTAACCTCTCACAACTTTCTGCATGGCTTCTTCAGGAAAGGTAGCAAGTGCCCAGGCAGAAATGTCTCACAGACTGATCAGGAAATCCTGTTGGATTTTGGTGTGAGTGCCTCCAAGAATACTGGAGAATTAAATTCAGAATATGCATCAGCTACCACATTCTGTCCACAAAAGAAAGGATGAGCCTAACTTGTATTTTAAGGAAAAATGACATGAGCAACTAACTCAAGAGGGAATTTAGTGCTGCAGATCCTATGTAAGAGGATCGATCCCTGTAGGCTGGAGAAAATAGTCTGAGGAGTGGGATTTGAGATTTCCCCTCACCTCAGGTTAGATATTGGCTGAGATTCCTTCTTAGCAATAGAACTTTATAAATCTTTCACTTCAAACCCACTATTGAAGTTGCATAGTAATAAAAACTGAGTTCTGTAGAGTAATCTGGGGGAAGGTTCTTAAAAAACTAAATTTTATGGTGTCAAACTTTATTGAATATAGCCTCTAATTTATTTCCCTTTTTATTACCAAATAAAAACAACAAACACAAATTACCAGCATAGAAATAAAGCTGTATGTATTATTGCTTAAATCAGCTAGAGCAGAGTAAGACATACTTCCCTTTCTAAAGTCAGTCTTGGTTTCTTTAAATAAAATGAAGACACAAGACGAGCTAAATATTTGTAACATAAAATGCTTAGATAAGTTTTGTAAAAGTTATTTAATCTCACAGGTGTACATTTTTTTATTAAAAACTTGTTAAGTAAGATAGAAGTCCAGCAATTAAAAAGATTTGACAGTGAAAATTCTGTGGCTGCTCCACCCTGTCCTAAATGTTAACATGAACAGTAGCAGGAAGGCATGTGTGCTCTTAGAACAATTTCTTCTTGTTTACAATTGCAGTAGGCTAAAATGAGTCATCGTTCTGTACAAAAGGAGAACTATGTGCTCACAAAATATGTTTTGGTACTATCTGAAAAGTTTCAGTAAATTAGAATGTCAGAATGATATATGCAATTTCTTTGAATATAAATTTGTAAGTCATGATGCCAACGAGAATGAAAAGATACATAATTTCTTGGAATTCTGTTCCATGCTGATAACCTAGAGGACAATATCTATTTTTATTTGCAACTGCTCAAAAAGCAGGTGTTACAAAACTAAATTAAGATAAATGCAATTTTTTTCCTCAGGAATTTCTGAAATAGAACATTTTCTAGGGTTATAAATTTTATATGTAGCATTTTAGAAAATGTTAAAAATTCTTTTCATCATTAATTTCTCCATATACTCATAATAAATATAGAGAGGTTTTATGAAAGACTCTTTTATTAAAACATAAGCTGTAAAGATATAATTTTTAAAAGTTTCCTGTACTAACTATGAGCATGACAGTTTTAGTGAAAATTCAAAGGCAGAAGAATAAGACAAGCACTTTGTGCCTGAAAATAACTCAGAAATTAATTGTTAAATGTAATTCTGCTCAAGTTACATTTTGGCAAATGTTATAATGTCCATATAAATACTAAATCTTTTCTCAGTTGAATAAAAATAATTGCTTTTCTCTTGCCTTTAAAAACTACCATATATTTCAGTAAGTTTTCAAATCTGTTGGAGAATAATGCATAAATAATGCATACGATACATAAGCACAAACTTCAATATGTATATTACAAAAGATCCATGAAGGATTTAATCTATTCTTCAGCCTCAGTGCTGAAACATAGGCTGACTTCAGTTGAAAAAAATGAGGTCAAGGGGTTTTAGACAAAGAATGAACCATGCTACTTGTCTGAAAATTCAGTGACGTAGATAAAGAGACTAAAGTCTTCGCTTCAGGAATGGAAAATCAAACAGAAAGGAGACATGTTCCTTCCTGTAAGTATTCTCCATGAAACAAGCTACTAGAAAGGTAAATCCCTTGTACTTTAGCAAATATTCCAGGAAAGAGTATTTGTGTTTTGTGGTAGAGGAGAGCACCAACACAGAAGAGGGCTTTTGACTTTCTTTGAAGGTCACAAAAGGGGCAGAGCAACAAGGACTTTTAAAGAACAATATCCTGTCACATCAAAATCAAATATCAAAACCCACTAGAAAGTACAGAGACAAAAGCATTCACAGCAAGCTTGCCAGTCATTTCTCTATTGACTCAAAAACGTCCATATAAATGAAGAATTACCTAAACAACCATATCAGGCCTATCATGAAAGCCATTTGGTCTGAATGAAAATTCTAACCCAGATCTGTGTGCAACCTCTCTGATAATGTTAAAGATACTTTTGTTTTGCTGTGTTTTATGTAAAAGAAAGTACACAAAGAAGGAAAACAGTCCTTAGCTCTGTGAAAATCAAAATTCAATGTACCCAAGGAGTTATAAAATTGCACCTTTATTTCTCACTGTATCTGGACCTACATGCAGGTACAAATTAGAGAAATGAAAATTTTAGTGGAAAGAATGGACAGTTATCAGAGCCTCCTATTTCCACTAAGATTAATTTAATGAGTAGAAATACTAATATTCCCATTTCCAAAACTTGTGTAGAATATGAATTTTAAGAAATTGAATGGGGTCAGAAGTGTTGGCTCTTTCCCTGTGTTTGTTGTCTTTTCTCCATGGATTTGGCAGTGAAGTTCATTAAGTTCTCAATAGAAATTTCTGCTACTTCACAACACATCTCATTATGAAAAGGATTTATAAAACCCATGCTGATTGTAGCAATGGGGGCTGTCTTACAGAAAAAGCAGTAGCTGGACAGGTAAGATTCCTAGAATTTCAGGCAGACTGTAAATGAGAACAGAATGGGAAAAGACTCGTTAACTTCTCCATATAAACTCCCCTTTAGTCACTTTGACCTGTCACTGCTTGAAAAATCACATCGAAGATTATTTCAGAGGGCTTTCTACAGCTTTAGCCTCAAAAAAGGTTCAAACTTTCTGAAGCAAGTCACTAGAGTTTATGTGAACTACAAAGCATCAATGAAAGCTGCTTGTTAAAGAAAACAAATTATAATCAACTTTCATTGCTATTAAAACACATCTGTTTTGGCTACATGGAATCCAAATGAAATCCCATGTGAATTAATGTGTAAAACCAGCCAAGTTTAACAAGTGTTTATGAGTTTATTTCTGAGGTAAAAGTCAGAAAAAAGATTCTATCATTGCTTTGATTTCTGTTTCACACAGAAAAATTCCTTAGAATTTTGCAGATTAAATACAAGAAAAGAGACAGGATTGTAAACAAAAATTCAAAATGTGGTGTGTACCTCATTGTATCATAGATATACATTCTACTTTGAAGAAACATCAATTTATAAGGAGGAGGGTGTGGATAAAATGCAATCACTTGGCCAAACATCCCAGTAACCCACCTTGAAAGACAAGTCAGCACAAAAGGAAAAACAGAGAAGAAAAGGAGACAGAGGAGAGACAGGGAAGAGCTGGAAAGCATTTAATTACATATTAAATTCTTCTTTCAGAAAGTTGATTGTTGATTTTACAACAAATATATATTTTATATCAAAAATATAAAAACCTTATATAAAAATATTAATCTCTCTATTCTGCAAGCCATACTGTTTCTTGAGAACATGTATATGTATTGGGAATTGGGGAAGAAAAGGCATAGACTTTTTAAGCAGCAAGCAGGAAGGCTATATAAATATTAGTTCCCTGACCACTATCTGAAAAGCTCCACTCTGATCCTTAAATTTTTCCAGAGCTTATGAAGTTAAGTCTCCTAATTGCAAACAGTTTTGTATTCAGTTGTATATAAAGCTATTTGGAAGAAAAGATGAGTTTACTCGCACATTATAAATTAATGTAATAATAGCCTTTATATTTTTTTCAGTCCCAATTGTCTTTCCACTATACGGTGTTACACTGATGTTTACTGACTTTTAAAGAGATACCTGTTATATAAGTTGGACAGGTATACTTATGAAACACATATAGGGAAATATCAAACTGATCACAAGCATTTCAGGAGTCCCAGGAATTTTCCAGTCTACGAATCAAAATGAAAAGGAAAAAAGCAATGGGCTTAAGAGGCTGTTGCCTTGTGGTGTTTTACATTGTTTGAACAATTCAGTCATCCATCTCTAATAATTCTTAAGAGTGCTTATTCCTCCTATCACTCAAAAGAGATGTCTTCCCCAGGATTTCTGCTTACCTAAAGCTAGCAGGAAGTTTCATAGGGGACTAATGGGCTGCATCAAAAGACATGTGGCCAGCATGACAAGGCAGATGATTCTTTCTGCTCTGCACTTCTCTGGTGAGACCCCCGCACAGGAAAGACATGGACTTGCTAGAGCAAGTCCAGAAGAGGGCCACAAAGATGATCAGAGGGCTTAAACACCTCTGCTGTGGAGACAGACTGAGAGAATCAGGGCTGTTCAGCCTGGAGAAGGCTCTGGGGAAACCTTATTGCAGCCTTGCAGCATGTAAAGGACACCTATAAGAAATATGGGGACAGACATTTTACCTAGGCCTGTTGAGATAGGACAAGGGGTAAAGGTTTTAAACTGAGAAGGTAGATTTAGGCTAGATATAAGGAAGACATTTTTACAAAGAAGGTGGTGACACACTGGGAACAGATTCCCTGAGGACGTGGTACATGCCCCATCCCTGGAACCATACCAGGTCAGGTTGGATGGAGTTCTGAGCAAGATTACCCACTGAAAATTACCCATTGCAGGAGTGTTGGACTAAATGGCCTTTAAAGGTCTCTTCCAACCCAAAGTATTTTATGCTTCTATATGCTTCTATTGCTATTGCATATGCCACTAAGCATAGAAATTCCCATCTTTTTATAGACATGGATTTATGCTAGCATTCAAAGTATGTTCTTCATGGACACCCAGATACATAATTTTGGAGAAAATATAAATAGCAATATATATACTTTTAAAGTCATGAGTGCAGAAATGTTAGTGTAAGTAAAAAAAATGGAGATGATTAGGTTAGTAAAAATGGAATCAACATACACAAGATTTGATCAGTAAAGATACAAATTGGATTAGCAAATGTGATTGCATAGATAAAGGAATTGTATAAAATAACAAATTAATACATTCACTAATTTTTTACTTTATTTATATTATTCTGGCAGGTATACTTCATTCTGCTACACTTGTAGGACACAACGCAAGCCAAAAAATGTCTGCTCTACGATATCACTCCACAGTAGTACTGAATAGTGGAATCTTATTTCTCTGTTTTGCTACAAATTTTCACCATATTTGAAAAACATTTGACATTCTTAAGACTTCTACACCTATTAGAAAGCTTATCAGTGAGTTACTTGGAGAAATATAGGAAAAGGCACTTGTCCTTCACTGTGATGAGGTACTAAAGCTTTGAGTTCTCTTTTTTAAGCTAAGAAATTAAGAAAGTATTATTTGTGTGTAGAATCAAGCACTTAACAATTAGGAGCTGCTGGAGTTTTCATTGGTTTTGACTGCATTTTAATACAGCCTTTACCTACATAGTCTTTTGTTCAAGCTCATTCTCATCCCGTATCACACTTCTGAACTCCTGTGCAATGCTGACAAATCAATTAAACTGAATATTTCACAGACTGTCAGTAGAGCATGTTCTAGATGACAGGCTTACTACCTTTTGGGAGTCATGTCTAAACATATTAAATGTTTAATGCCAAGTTCAGTGAAGAAATCATGCCACGACTCACAGTAGTTCACAGAATTCAGTCTTGGCTTCCTTTTGCTGGAAAAACTTGCAGCCAGGGTCTGAAGAGTGATTGACTTACACCACTAATTGTTATCTTGTCCTTTAAATCTGTGTCTCCCCTTTGCTAAACAAGGTAATAATCACTCCTTTTGCACAGTTCTGGTGAAAATGAGTATCTGTACATTTCTGAAATAGAATGATGGAATAAAAAGGTGGATGAGGGGATTAATCACTTTCTCTGAAAAGCAGAGTTTGAATACGGCAAAATATATATGGTCCTGGACTGTTTTATTGTCAATTAATAAGAATTATTGTGGGGTTTTATGAAGGCCTTTAACAAAATGGGCACCATTTTAAACTATGCTTCATGAGAAGTTTTCTGTAAAAATTCTCTTTAAAACCACCTTTTGTAAATTACTATAGTAAATAAACCTTTAGTCATTATTAATTTACATATTTTACTTATTAATTTAACAGAATTTAGCATTCACTTTCTTTCTCATATTGCTTTAGTGGAGCTTTAAACTTGTTTCAGAGACTGAGGCCATGGAATGGTGGTTCTGTGAGCATCTGCAAACTTAACTTTATCATAATGGCTGTGAACCAGTGGCACCTATTAATAGCTCATACCCTTTACACCTTATTTCTATACTACCAAGGTTGACCTGGAAATTCTCAACACAGAAAAAAAAAATGTAGCCTCAGACCCAAATCCTCTAATGTTTAGATCATCTTATAGATCCTCAAGAACTGTACTTGAAGCAATTAGAACAAAAGTCTGCTCATATGATAAAGTGGTAAGAGAAGAAAAAATCATAAAGTAAGATTTAAAAATTGCTTTACATTACATAGAATATATAAATTCATATAACAAGAGGAATGAGAGATATGTTTATATAGACTTTTACACCAAATGATGACCAGATTTCAAATATATAATATAAAAGATGCCAAGCATGAAATCCTAACCTACTATTGAATAATAACACTGAAAGAGCTGTCATTCATTTCACTGTGAACAGTTCTTTATTCCAGCTCCCAGCAGGACTTTGATGAACAAAATTACTAATTTGCTCTGAGTTTATCTCACAAGTATCTGAAAAGGAGGAAGCATTGGGAAGAATTTTGCATCTCTGTAGGTTTCTTTTTCTAAAGAAACTGGAACATTTTCATTGTAAGCAGCAGCAGCTAGTTTTGCATTCCAACAAAGAACTGGAGAGAAAACTCTATCTCCTTAAAATTTGCTGTCTTGCATGTAAGTTATGATTTATTACAATGACACTATTTACAACCTTAATAAGAATATTTACAAGCTTTGACTCAGAGCTCTGCCTCCTCTGTTAGACACTAGCGTGTCCTCCCTTCCTGCTGGAGCTGTGTTGATTCCATACAGGAAAGAATATAAAACTCAGAGGGTGAGGGGGAGCCAAGGTATGTAACACAGAGTTCTGGATCTGAAACACCAGCAAGTGGCTACATAAAAGATATAGTGACACCTGCTTTTTGAGGTTTCCAAACTCTCCTTGGCAATTTGCTGTGATGTAATTTTTAAAAATATATCCTTCCCCCTTTTACTTATAGTTTTATGCTTTATGCTTCATTCTCTGTAGTATCTTCTCCACTCCAAAAAAAGACAATGTAGGCATTTCTTTTTATCACTATTAATGATCAGTAATTCAGTGAAAACTGTCATGTACATTCACCTTGATCTTTTAAAAATCTGCATTTATACTCTTATTGTTTGAGGACTTCCAGGCTTTCTTATCCTGGTTTTCTAATTTCAAGGTACACCACGAATTGAATATATTAGCTGTCATGCTTTCAGCTACCTACTTTTAAAAAGTCCACTCATGTCATAGCTGACCCAGGTCTCCAGGCACTTCTTACATACGAAAATAATTTTGTCTTGACAAAGCAAAACCAAAAATCTCACTGCTTTATAAGCATCAAATATTTGAATTCCAAGATTAGGTGGAACAGTTTTTACAGTTTTCTCAGTAGAAGAGATGGCCCATGCAGACTGACACTTTCTCCAGTAACAGTAAGGACAGTGACTATTCTGGTTTTCTAAGGTCTGGGAAGTATCTTAAAAGCTTATTTCCATTCTAACACAGTCTCAGTAACTAAGACATTCACTGCAACTGATGCTATCACAAAATGGGAGAAGGAAGCTGTGAAAGACCTTGCCAGGATGAATGACTTTTTACAGATCATACTCTTTTTGCATGTCTTACTTCTTTTTGCATGTATTTCCCTATGTCTCTGTCTTTCTATATATTGTATAGCACTATGCTTTGCGTCCTCATCACAACAATTCCCTAGCACACTTAAAAGTAAAATCAGAATTTTCTCCTTAAAGATAGATTATTTCCAACATCCAACTTTACAAATTAGGTAACAAGAACAACCATACAAACATAGAATAGTCCAAGTTGAAAGGCCGCTGCTAAGATGATCTGATCTAAACTCCTGAAAGCAGAGATTTAGATTAGGTGACCCAGGGGTCTGTCAAGCCAAGCTCTTCTTAATTCCTGTGAGGAACTTTCCACCATTTCTCTGAGCAACCTATTCCAGAGTTTAGTTGTTCACATAGTGAGGAAAATCTTCCCTGTGTCCAGAGGGATGTTTTTCTGAAGAACTTGTGCCTGTTGCCTCTTGTCCCATCCTTCTGCACGCTTGAGAAGAAAGCACCTCCCTCTCCACTACAGCTGCACTTTCAAGTACTGGAAGACTGAAACTGTATCACCCCATGCCTTCTTCTCTCCAGGCAGAAGAAAGTCCATTCCTCTGATTTTCCTCTCAGGGATTTCTTCACATGCTGTTCCACTATCCCACTCTCTTACTTGGGAATCTGACCGACAGTAACATATTGAACAACACTGCCTTTGAATGTGTGCATTTAGAAAGTAAAGGAGAATCACTTCAAAGCCTTCAGAAACAAAACCATGTTATTCTAACACACTTAACCACTTAAAGCAACTTAAAGTTATTCATTTGCTAGGTCACCTTCCTTGCAGAAAACAAAAAAATCAAGTCTTCAAAGTAAAGAGCTTTAAATTTTGTCAAATCACAAATGAGTCAAACATGAGCTCTGTGTTATAACACATGTGCATAGGAGACAAGGGAAGAATGAAAGGCTGGATCTGAGGAGAACTGGCTTCTGAATTATTTTTCAAGATTTATGGTACATGAAGACACCATGTGGAGAGATGCAGAATAACAGGCTAAGAATTCAAGTACAATCAAAACTAGAGTTATAGCGGGCATTTTTTGTCTGAGGTCACTTGGACCAGAAATACATTTTCTGTATTCTGAAGGAAGTGAGAAATAACCAAACAGTACAGGCACAGGAGAAGAGTCATGAGATTGTTTGGGTATGATACTGCAGTATTGCAGTTAAAATAACATATCCTTGCCTTGTCCTTTCTTTGCATGCCTGGATACACCTCAGAACTGCACACTATTTTGGTCACTGTTGGATGTGGACTTTTTCAACCACAGCATTTTAGGTTGCAATTCATATTTTAATTCCACTTCAGTTTCATAACAGCTTATGTAACTTTTTTACATCTGATTTTGAGAATAGCTGTTTTACTTAAGTTATGAAAAATTGTCTCCTATGAAGTGCAGAGCATCATGTAGATAATGCTGAAGAGAAACATGCCCCACCTCTTTAACAAAGATTGACAGAAATTATCTGCTTTGAATGTTTATGTTTTTAAATGAACCAGTAAAACCCAGAAATAGTTCTAGAAGTCTCCACAAAGCTTTTCTTCAATCAATAGCCACAGCATTATGTTCAAAAGAATGGAAACTTTGCAAAATATGATCATAAATAAGAACTGAGCTATCATGTGAGATCCTATAATGTGACAATTCCTTAATTCCATTGCCATTAAACACATTTAAAAACACAATATTAAAATGTGAATGAGGAGCAGGTAACTCTTCATGTTAAGTGCAGTAAGTTGCAAAGAATCTCATAGCAACAGATCAAAATAAATGGATGCTCCATGATGCAGACAACATCTGGAGGTTCCCACACAGCCCCTTAGAAGCTTAGCAGTTCTCCCACTCATATTTGCAGGGAGAATCAGGATGACAGATACATTGGATCTGGAACAGAATAAAAATATATAATAAAATTTAAAAATACAATGAAAGAGATAGGAAGAAGAATAATTTTTTTTACAGATCTTCCAAATCTGTATCTCATGGAAGTAAAGCATATAAAGAACAGAATATGTAGCCTATAATGTGAAAGTACTCAATCAGATTTCTGAAAGACTGATTTCTCTTACCTAAAGAAAAAATCTCAGCCTACAAGTTATATATCGAACTTTTTAAAACCCAAAATGAAAAAACTGTAGTGAAAAAGGAAAATATTGAAAAATGCAACTGCAGAAGAATAAACAAAGAAAGGATAAAAATAGAGCCAGATTTTAAATTGTAGAATCTATTACCTCCTTACCATTTAGTAAAGTGGCAAAATGTTCATGTCATAGCCTAAACTTGCAGGAAAAAGTAAAGGTTTTAAAACTCATCAAATCCAAACTCCCTGAAAAATTACCTGTGTTTTGGGATTTTTTTTCTGTCTTGACAGACTTCAACAAAGATAATAAGAAGATGGTATCTAACCAACATGAAAGAGCTGTGAAGACAGGGCAAAATTAAGCTATGAAGATCATGCAAGATTGAAGCTGCAGAATAGACACAGATGATTCTACATGTTAAGGTACTGTAGCTTATATTTAGTGAAAAGAGGAAAATATCACAGAATTTGTTTGCTTAAGGCATTATCCCTGATTAACAACAAGAAGCAGGCCTAAAATGAAGAAACCAGGCTGATGCTTTGTTGCTCTAATAATGGTAGACTACTGATGCTCATTGTGCATAATGACTATTACAATTATTAATAAAAGGCTGATTCAATACTGATCATTGTGAGCAAGTGTGGCTGGTCCTTAAATTGATGTATTTCACTTACAGCTTTTCTTCGCAGCTGTAATAATTTCATGCAAGCAACAGCAAGCTTGAAGTTATTGCAGTCACTGTGAATTCTCTTAAAGAGTCAAGCTATGAAGTGTCCAGGCTATTTTCAGTAAATATACAGCATTTTTATCAGCAATGACAAATGCTAAAGGAAAGAGGAAAATAAGACGTCTGGCAGCAGTGTTAAGATGGTGCCATTTTTGTCACGTTCCTACCAATTAAGATAATTTCCCTTAAATTTTAAGTATTTGCAACATATTTACTGTCTCTTTTAACTTTTTTACTGTTCTCTTTTATGTTATATGACATCATATTGTGCATTTGTCTCAGTAACATCCTGCAGAGATGAACTCAACTGCAGTTAATCTGAGCTGATACAGACATTTGTTTACTTGGTCCACATGCACAAAAATCATGCATGTCCCACAAAAACCATGCATGTCCCAAAATATCCCTATTTTTTCCAACAGTGTTAGATTGGTCAAAAAAAATCCCCTGTATTATCTTTACCTACACATTTTGACACAGCAGCTGCATTTTAAGTGCTGCTTTATAGTGTCTTTAATCCAATTTAATCTAAAGTGTCTAATTGTACTGAGGAATACAAGACATGTGTGCTCCTCATTAATTAGTAAGCTTTGCCAGGAGATAGCTCTGCTCTCATTGACTCCCCTGGGGGGAAATCCGAACTTACATGTCTCCTTCACAAATTGCACAATACAAGTCTTTTCAATGTCTCTTCCCCAGAAATTAATTTTCTCTCACATCCTATATCTTACCACGTTTGTTCCCCCTTCTTGTAGCTACAGTTATGTCCTTTTTGGTTTGGGATGGGAAAGTGAATTTAGGAGTCTGGTTATTTTAAATTAAAAAAAAAAAATAAAAAAAAGAATTGTTTCATGAACCAATTTTATTTTCAATAGCTTAGTCTCGGTTACTCAATCTCAGAAAAAAATATTCTTCCAAGAAATCATCTTGAGAAAATAGTTCCAGGCATTCTGTTGCTTCCAGCTGAGCTTAGTGTGCCTTATAAGGAGAATTCATATTTTTTAAGCAGAACCTCTTTCAAAGACATGCTGGAAAAGGTGGTACCATAAATCTGTGTCAGGCCCAAATGTGCAAGTCTCTGGTGCCTAAAAGTCATCCCAGCATATTTTCATAAATGCTTCCATGGTTTGTTTAGAAGTTTAAAGTAATGTGTGTATATTAAAAAAAAACAAAAAAAAACACTCAATGTACACCTGGCAAATATGTGATGTATTAACTGTACATAAAAGGCACAGAGGTGAGAGACAGAGGTTGAGGCTCAAACATTGGTTAGAGAATTTTGTCCACAGGTGATAAAAACAGTAACAAGGAGAATCTCCCTCTATCTGAGCTTGCAGGATTCAATCTGTCAATGTACATCCCTCTATAAGCATGAGTGCCACCTACAACGGCTTTGGAACAGCTCAACACAGAATAAAATTGCAGATTTCATGATTCTTCTGTTTACCACTACCTCCAAAAAATTTATCTTTCTCACTACATAAAACATTCAGAACAGTTTAGAACTTTTTGCTAACACAGGTGCTTAATTTTGAAGACAGGAATGTGGGTTTTGTTCAGCTAGAATCATAACGTTTAATAATAATTTAAAATACATACAAAATTCACAGATACTCATATATAGTTCCTTTATTCCTTCAGGCTAATTTCTTTCTATCACTCACATTCCAGGTATTTCATTCCTGTATTTTCACATGCTAAATTTGATATGCCTCTTCTTGATACCACTTTGGTATATTTTCAGTCTCTTTATTTTTTTATATTCTTTTCTCCACTGCACTTTTGGACCTCACTAAAACCCAGGCCCTTATGACATCATTTGCTTTCACCATTGTCAACAGGGCATTTTCTTTCAGTATTGTAAGTCATTAAAACTTGCAGCCTTTTTCTAAATTTCCTGCCATACCTTTATTTCCTTTTCCTCTTAATAATATTATATACAATTGTTCTTCATTATATTTTAAAATATCATTCCTGTTAACAAAATCACTTGTTAATTTTAGTCAGAGCCTGGTCCACTCATTGCTCTTTCAAAAATTAAAAGAAATAAAGTAAGTAAAGGTATTACTACTTATTTACAAAATAAATTGCAGGAAAATTATAAATATCATAAACAAGTATCCTCATTATAATATTCAGAATATTCTAACAGAAACTAATAGAATGTGTTTATTAAATGTTTAGTCAAATATTCACGCAAACCATCATAGTGTCATCAAGTGCTGTCATTCTTAGATGAATTAAACTGGTTATACATCTTACATAGTATGCAAAAAAAAACACTTTTGAAGAGACACAAAGAATTTGGGAATAGTTACTTGACATCAAAATGATCAAAATCTAGGCTTTGCTTGGATTAATTATTTGCAATTACATCAAGGTCAGCTATAAATTCTGACTAAAAGAAGCAATTGTTCTAAGAGTGGAAGGCAGCCACTGCTATTTTTACAATGCTCATAGTAATATTGTGACACTGAGCCCTGTTATAAATGGGAGCTATGTAACATGAAATTTTCCATGAGTATCCTAGGAAAGAAAATGCAGCAGTAAACATCATTAGTCAAGCAAGACCTACATGTCATAAGCAATAGGCAAGAGTCCAGAAAGGCCACAAGGTTAAAATTCTTTGTTTGAGTAATTATAGGATCTGAAGGATTAGGCTGAACCAAAGGATTTAAGGACATGGAGGGATTAAAGGGAGAAATAAATAAATTAAATTAAAGAGAATTAAGGTATAGACAGAAGCACAAAAAAGTGATATTGCAGTCACTAATTTTTGAAACAAGAATTGTTAAATAAAATAGATGTAACTAAATGCAACATGATTTTGCTGTATTTGTTTGCTAGTCATTAACTGTGTCTGCAGAGACAAAGATGCTTCCCAAAATAGCTGTATGTTTCTGAGATTGAAGACCTAACAGCAAAAGCGCTGATTTGAGGTGGGATGTCTCAGCCAACTTCTTTGTATCCCAGAATGCATTCTGTGTCTTCTATGAAAGTGAAATCCCAAAGTACAAACCACAGGTGAGATCACAGCCACCACAGCCTGTTACCGAAATCTGAAAATTCTTGCCATACACACACAGAAAGAATTTCAATCTTTATGCTACCCTGAGTTACAACATTTTACAAAGCCAAGCTTGTTTATTTTAAAAGCCTACTGCCCTTGCAAGCTGTTAATGGTGAGAATTATGTCAGGGTCTGTTTCTTGAATACTGTGGATGAGAGAAATTAATCAAGGGTTATGATGCCCGAGCAATCTATAGGTCACTACGAATAAAATGACAAGATAACCATAACAGTAGACATAAAAAGGCTGAGGTGTTTTATGAAACAGTCACTCACAAATGCAACATAATGGCACTTCCAGCAAAGCCGCGCAAAGAGAATATGGTTTGAGAAACAGCTTTNGCCGGGATGCGTGCGGACACCGCGCTGCGCACCGGCTCCGAAACCACGGGAACGGCCGGCGACACGCCTGACTCCCAACAAAACCAAACAGCGTTAGCCACACAGAAAATCAGGCACTGAATTCTTCGTACATTTCCTTAAATCTCTTTATTAAGGCCTATGTGTTCCGTTTCTCTCAAAATTATCACCCTAGAAGCCTAGTTTTGCTTCAGGAACATTAGGCAATAGCTCTAAACTGGTTAGCATTGGTTTATTATTTTCACATTTAAATAAAGTATCATAGTAACAAATAACAAGTTCTAATATAAGCACTGTTTTTAATATTACAGTATGAGGGCTTTTTTTCTCTCTAAAGTAATGTTTAACTTGCATTTCTTGATTCAGACAGAATATTAATTCAGAAAACTACAGAAATTCAGACACCAGCCCAATTCACAGATCCTATAATTACACCTGGCCTAATTTCTAAAATAGGAAATGGATGTAGTGTCCAGAAGTGCTGTGTTACAAATAATGCCAATACAGCACACTGATTCATAATTCTTTATTCATTAAATCTGCTAGCCTATCTCAGATTGCAAAAACTTTACACATTTGAACAGAGCATCCTTTTCATCCTGTTTGAGTATCGACATCATAGGACAACAAGAAATATTATTGGTGAGTATTTGCCTTTTGAAGTTCAGCTTTTCTACATCACCGAAAAATCAAGTTACTTTTCTCACAAGCTTTTGTTATTTTCAGCCAAGAATCATGAGTTGCTTGCTGTCTAACAAAACTAGCTTTCTCTAAAGTGAATATTCCCAGTGAAACAACATTCCCTGACAGCTCATGCTGGCAAATTTTCCCACATTCCCTTCAGTGTGCTGAGTCGTGATCATCAAGTTTCTAGAGTGATTTTTAGTCCTAGTGCTCGTTTGGAGCTGTTTGTGGTGTAATCATTCTCACACAATATGTGCTGGGGGGTGAGGAGGAATTAATTGTAAAGCTGTTCACCAGTAGCCAGGATGGCTACTGAGTTCCCTCATATGGGTCACTGACCAGACACCAGATGGTGGAAATATCCTGTCCTACTAATCTGGCCCAGAGTTGGCAATTCAGAGGTGAAAAGCTTTATCCCATTACCAATTGCCTGAGCATCCTGTCTCCAACCTGCAGGCTAAAGATTAAACACATAATAGTCTTGGAGTAACTACCACCCCCTCAAATACCCCATCCACTGCACATATCAGGCATCTACTGGGCAGATCTGGGGGAAGATCCATAAATGTCAGTATATTTTATTGACTTTAAATTCTACCTAAGTAGGAAGGAAAAAGAAGCCAGGCTGGTAAAATTACAGCATCAATTTGGATAATACTACTTGTGCAACATCTGGAAGGAAACGTTTATTGCAGAAAAAATATCAGCAAAACTAGAAAATCCAAGTACACCGTTTGTGAGAAATGCAGTCTGGAAATAAATGGAGTAGGTATCATAAGAAGAAAATACCATTATGCAATTCCCTTTCACAGGTTTCAAGAAAAGAATCATTACTGGTGTTAACACTACACAGTCCAAACACCTTAATTAGCTCAGAACAGAAGAACCAGTTTTAGCAGATTCATTCATCCTATCATCCCCATTTTCTTTGCCCTCAGAACAAGTACTTTGCTCTGATGCACATTCAAGCTTTTAAATTGTAAACAATAGATATCTGTATTGGATCCACAATTGCTATCAAAATTTCTGTTTTACACTATAAATTGCCAGAGAAGCTACTTTTACATTTGCCAAGATGACAAAAAGCATATAATTTGGAGTTTGGGAAAACTGCAAGGGAAAAAACTCACAGAATTTCTGAGCTTGTCTATATCCAGAAGTAATCGCTGCAGTACTTTAAAAATGCAAATTAGTTAAGTACCTGTATAAATTTTGAAACAATGAGAACACAAGACAAAGGAGCTAACAGGTAAATTTTAAACGTAAATATGTACATATTTCTATGTTAGATATAGATATATTTGGATCTATATTCTATGACTCCTGCAGAAAAACATGATTCAGACTACATGTCATGATCGTATAAAATATTGTCCCACTATAAATTGCATAATTAACAGGACATCTAGTTAGACCGTTCAGACATCTGGAAGACTGGACTATTCAAACTTACAACTAACCCTATCCCTATCCCTAACTCTAAATCTAACGTTGTCCCCTAACCCCTAGACCCTCACCCTAGCCTTAACCCTAACCATAACCCTAACCCTTAACCCTAGTCCTAACGCAACCCTACCCCTAAATCTAACCCTAACCCAAACCCTAACCATAAACCTAATCATAAACCTAAGCACTAATCCTAACCCTACCCCTAACCATAATCCTAATCCTTACCAAAACCCTAACCCTATGATGCAACGGGGGTGGTGCTGGGAGAGGGGTTGGGTGTGGAGTGATGTGGCTGCCCCATGACCCGTTGGGGCGGGGTGACAAGGCCACTCAATGACAATGGGGGCTAAAAAGCTAAACATAAGATCACAAGGAGCACTGCTGTAATTTCTGTCACTGTCTTGCATCCACATGGAACTTCACTGCATTTAGCTGGCAATAATCTAAAAACCATTTGGTATGTAACTATGTGCTCCCTGCAGACTTCACCGAGAAGGTCTGTTTTGGAAAGCCCAAACATTTCTTTAGCATACTGCCAATTGCCCTGTTCTCTAAAACAGCATCACCTGTTTTCTTTGAAAAGTTTCCATCAGCACTCACAGCTCAAAGAAAATATTATTTTTAAAACATGTGTGCATATGTACCTGGATATCCACAGCTGCTCAGATGAGTAAAACCATGTATATATTTAACACTGTGCACACAGGGTAGAAACTGCAACATCTGCAAAAATGTAGGTAGAAATGACTTTAGGATGACTAAGCAAACAAAATGGCTATCCATCCTGCAGTGGGAGGCCAAGATTGTTAGGTGAGTGAAATGAAATTGTTAAGAGGATCAAATTACTCTCTTATGTTATTCTCTTATAGCAAACAGTCAAGATAGTCTGTGAGAGTTGTTTAAACTACAGGGTAATATTGCTACTAGAAGAATAAGCAGGATGTGAATAAATTTAAACTGGAAATAAGAAGGCATTATTAAGGATGTTTTAGATCAAAAGGGGAATTATGATAGTGAAATATTGTTTGGCAGCCTTTCATCTGCACCTGAAACTGGGGCTACGTGCTTTCCTTCCTATGGAAAAGCAGTGTCATTCTCTTTCAGGAGCCCATCAATGAAATAAGGATACCAGCTCCAGCAAAGAATATGTCCCATGTTTGCTTCCATACAAGAGGAGCCAGGACAAAAAGGCCTTACTGGTTATAATTAGCAAAGTTTTCAATACTTTTCCTCATAGTATCTTTCTGGGTAAAATGTCCAACCCACAGCTGGATAAACACATCATGTGGTGGATGTGTAAGCAACTGGCTCATGAGTCAGGTGCAAAGGGTTGTAGTGAAGGGGATAACATCAGACTGGTGACCTGTCACTAGTGGGGTTCCCAGGGCTCCATCCTTGCCTCTGTGCTTGTCAACATCTTCATTAATGAGCTGGACACAGGACTGGAAGAAATACTAAACAAATTTTCATTACAAAACTGGGAGGAGCTGTTGACTCCCTCAAAGGCAGGGAGGCCCTGCAGAGACACCCTCACATATTAGAGGACTGGGCAATCACCAACCATATGAAGTTTAACAAGGGAAAGTGCTGGATTCTGCACCTGGGATGGGGCAACCCTGGATGTATGGACAGACTGAGGAATGAGAGACTGGGAAGTAGTGCCACAGAAAGGGCCCTGGGGGTCCTGGTCAATGGCAAGTTGAATGTGACCCAGCAGTGCCCTGGCAGCCAGGAGGGCCAAGCATGTCCTGGGTGCATCAGGCACAGCATCATAGCTGGGCAAGAGAGGAGATTGTCCTGCTCTGCTCTGCACTGGGGCAGCCTCACCGGGTGAGGTGCTGGGGACAGTTTTGGGCACAATATAAGATGCTATTAAGATACTGGAGAGCATCCAAAGCCAGGCAATGAAGATGGTGAAGGATCTTGAGGGGAAGCCGTGAGTTGCTAAGGTCACTTTTTTCAGCCTGAAGAAGACTGAGGAGAGTCTACAGCTGCAGTCTACATCTTCCTTGCGAGGGAAATTGGAGGGGTCAGTGATGTATTTTCTGCGGTGACCAGTGACAGGACCTGAGATGATGTCCTAAGTTGCGTCAGGAGAGACTTAGGTTGGATATTAGGCACAGGCCTTTCATCCAAAAGGTGTTTAAGCACTGGAACAGCACCAGCCTGGCAGCGAGCAGTGCTGTCGGGCACATGCTGTGACTCTTAGGGATGGTGCTATGCAGGAGTCGGGCTTGGTCACCCCTGTGGGGCCCTTCCAACTCAGCTTCTTCTGCGGTTCTGTGATAACGCAGCAGAGCGTGGAGCTGCCATGCATTCCTCAGCCAGTCTGAGCGTTGCACATTCATAACCACGGCTCGTCACCGGCGGCCGGCAGACGGACACGGCGCGGGCGCTGATGTCCGTGACTGGGGATCACCCGGCATTCCCAGGCTCCCTCCCGGCTGCGCAGCTCCGCCTCCGAGGCCGCGCGGGCGCGCAGTGACGCAGGCGGCGCGCGG
>VWYP01030062.1:0-11950 GCA_013400435.1 Pycnonotus jocosus
AGGAATGGTATTCCCCAGTTTAGCAATTCCACTAAAAAGGAAACTACAAGCCGCTCCCCGCCCCACTCAAACAGGAAACATGAGAGGCAGAGACTACACACCAAGATAAAAACATTTACTGGAAACAGCAATAAAATAAGAAAACAAGCAATAACAGCAACAATGTTGGTAACAACAGTGTACAAAAGAGAGGGTGATTTACATGTAAAATGCTTATGAAGCCCAGGAAAATGAAAAACTATGGCAGACAGACCCTCTATGCTGCCCTGGGTTTTTTGTAGACCACAAGCCACACCCAACTTCTTCTCAGAAGTGTGAATCCCTTACTCTTGCCACTGGTGGTGACATAAATGGTACAGTATCACAATCTTGACATGCTTATATAGGCTCCAAGCTCCACTTTCTCATGACTGCTGTGAAAAAAATAAATCTGTCCTGGCCAAAACTAAGACAATTGCCTATGTTCCTATACTGAAAATACTTCTATTTTTCTGTTTCAGATTTTATGGGAGCAGTTGGAAATGTTTTCTGGTCAATAATCTTGCTTGGTGGAAGGTTTTAGTTGCCAATTAAGTGCTTTTTCTTTTTAATTTTCTTCCACTGTAGCTGATATTTTTTCTCGCTAAATCAGTGAGAAAATACCTGTCTCTACAATTCATTGAGAAGCCACTGTCCATCAAGATATATTTTTTTAAAGTTTCTTCCCCATCCAAAATTCACTATGGCACCAGCCTATTTATGAAAGCTTTGTCTAATTTCCTGCTATTTCTGTGTCTCAATTGTCCACTGAAAGGTCTACCCCTGGAGAGCAGGGATAAAGCTGGGGTAAATGCTAAAGCATTGGAGTTCACAGAGAGGACTCATTTCAAACAGTTTTTAATTCACTCGGACCCTTGAGCATCTGCCAATGTGCACGGTGAGTTAATCCTCTTTGGCAGGCAGCTGGGCTATGAAGTAATCCTTTTTTGCCATGGAGGGCTGCTCATTTTGTGGTACTATAAGGGTTTCCCCTTAAGCTGAAGAACCTGTAATCATGCAAAAAATAAAATTTAATAAAATCAAGTGCAAATTCTTCCACTGTTATAAAATGCTTCTGCATTTCTGCATATCTTTTCTGTTAAAATGTATGCAAAATTTTATGGAGTCTATGTGAATCATCATCCCTTCTCCTATTGGTACTTGATTAACTGCCACATAAGAAATAGAGAGCTAGGAAATCTAGTGTCTGTTCTGGAATCAGCAGATTCCAATCCCCAGCTGAAATCAATAATTATATTTTTTATTTTCTTATAATTCTTATAGTGCCTTTGCGGAGCTGATTTGGGGTAAGAAGGAGATGAATAGGGGAGTTGGGTCTTATTTTGACACACACAAATATAGTGCCCATAATATTCATTATATTCTTTCTGCATACCAAAGTGTTTTAAATTTCAGATTTCTGAGGCATCCTTTGGTCTTCAAGAAAAAATTTTCTTTTATTTCTTCATCTTGGCAATGTTCTGCTCCAAATTTCAGATGTGAGCTTTGTACTTTCCCTGCAAAATGTCAAACCAGAACAGCTCAAACAAGCAAATCTGCTGCTTTACAGAATTTCAGAATCAAACACTAAGATTTTGCAGAAGAGGCTTTATTTTTTTTTTTTTTTTAGTATTATATTTCTGTCTTAGACCACTCATGACCCTCGTCTTTCTAAGATATCTCTAGAAGCCCTAGCCATTGGAAGAGCAAGCCAGTTAACAAATGCAAAGTAGATTTATAAGAAAAGAACTGCACATATTATGTGTTCCCATTTCACTGGATCCCCTGCTATTCCTACATTTCCCAGGACAAATTTTTTTGCCTTTGCCCTTGCCAGTTGGCATCTGCTGTGTGTCTGTTACTGCTCACCGACAAACACATACTCACTCCTCACTCACAGTGGGCCACTCAGGCAGAAGTATGTGTGCTTCTGCTAAATATGTACTGTAAGTATACTATTTAAGTATATTCAAGTATAACAACCATCATTTAAAGTGTTGATTAAGTGTAATGACAATAAATTGTCTTTTCACAGCTCTGTGCTTACTTTCTATTGCATTAAACAGATGTTTGGCAAGAAAGCACACTTCAAAACATTTTTTTTTAAAAAAATCCATACTGAAAGGCTGGGACTTTTCAAGTACAGAAAGTACGTAAGACTTTGAAAACTATGGGCTTCTTTGAAAATGTTATAATTCAATACTTACTGCCTTTGCACTTCTAGGAATGTCCAAGAGAAACGCACTGTAACTCAGATACAGGAGTTACTGATATAAAACCAAGACCAATCTGGCTAGTAGGAAGGAATGATCCACGAGACTCAGATTAAGATTCAGCACTGTTACAAATAATTTTCTGTAGTCCCTGCTTCAAAAGCCCTGCTAAGCATTTCAGCAGGAAATATTTCATCCCTGTAGCCTTCCATAGGGTTTTGATTTTGACACAACTGTTCTCAAGCTCATTGACTGTGTGAGACAAAATGTTTCCTTGACATATATTTAAATATGTTAACATATATTTATATACGTTGTAAATGCATGTATGTATGTATGTATGTATGTATAAAATATTAACGTATGTTTAAAAATGGGGGGGTTTAGTTATATGCCAACCTCCACAATTTACAGCACCCAAAGTGAAGTCTAACTGTGTTAAACATTTGGGGATATCCTGTTTCAAAAGATGTCCTACTTACAAGTATTCTGGTAGGAAATCACACTTCCCAAAGGTAAGCCTTTAAGGCTTCACCCTCAAGTGACTCAAAGATCAGAAATTACATACAGCTGCCTTCATTCAAGTTTTCTGCACAGCTGCTACAAAGCCAATATATCTTATTATTTGTGCTGCAGCAGCATCTGGATAACCCAGAAAATTCATTAAGTTATGAATCTTTAGGAACTTTAGGACTTAGCTTGATTCAGCAGGAGATTAAAAAATATCCATCTCTACAGTGACAGAGCATACTGAGAAGTAGGGGGGGTTACTTGGGGTTTTGCTATTTTGACACTGGATTTACAGTTCTGTACTGAGTAGCCACTGGCTGTAACCAGTCATCGTAAACCCCAGGAAAGGACAGCACATGCACTGAGCCTTACAGGTCTGATAGCTGCTCTACAGGCCACTGGTTTTCTGACATGCTGGTGCTAAGGCTCAGCCTGGAAGGTATTTGACACTGCCATGGTCATGCCACTGGAAAGGTGATATTCCACATGGCACATGCAGACCCAGACTCTGTCACCCTTCATGTGCCTCCCAGGGTGTTTTGGGCTTCTACGGGGTCCCTGAGAGCTCACAGCCTCTTCCTAGTGTTTCCTGTTACTCCTGCTCTCCCACCTCATCCTTTTTCTGCCCCACAGCTCACTCCTATCACCATTGTCCCATGCAATAATCCTGTTATCCCATCCAAAATAAAGAGATCCCATTCATCCCATTCCCAACTCAAGCTTCTCTCTTTCACTTTTTCCTGTGGGTCTGCCCATGAGGAAACTATGGTCATGAATCAGAAAACATGCATGAGATTGCTGGTTCATATAGCCTGTAACATGTAAAATCTTAGCTAACATAAAAACATTTTGAGCTGATTTTTATCGGTGTTTTTTTAATAAAAGATGAAGTTTTCCAGCAATTCAAAGAAGTGCAACATTTTCATCAAATTTTTACAAATAATTTGATTACATGTTTATGAAAATATGAGTGTAAATAGGTCCCTATTGTACCAGAAATAAGGGAAACATATCCCCATGATGAGTCAAATGGGTCAAAAAACAGGGTTTAAGTGAAACCACACCTCAAAAGTAAATGAAGATTTTAAAAAAGAAAATAAACAGTCACAGGATAATCACAAAACCATATAGAAAAGGGGAAACTTCAAGTTTAGAGACAAAGCAGAAAAATGCAAAGCCACAAACTATCTGGACAAAACTGAAAAAAAATTAAAATACTCTTTTTAAAAGACTTAGAAATTAAGGTGTTAAATCATCCCTTACCTTATGAAATTTCATCCTCAAGAACACAGTTATTCAGGCACCAGAAAAACAGGCACAGCTGCAGGTTCTACCTATACTTAAACAAATGTCTCAAAAGAGAGCAATAACAGAACTGTTACTCTCTGAAAGCTTTCTGAACAGACTGGATGGCTTAATATGTTCTTGTAAGTATAGGTTTTGAAAAGGAGAGGCTTAATCTATATTCCTAACACAAAGACTTAAAAACTGATGGGAACATTCTTATGGGCTTTGGTTAGTTTGGAGTCAGCCTTCACAAAGGAAAGGTTCTTGAACATATCAGTTGCACCCAGTACAGTATGCAAAGTTCAGTGTTTTGCACATGACTGTGCATTCACAGAGGGTACTGCGGCATGCAAGTGTAGGTCACAGTACTTGATTTGGTTAACTCTATAAATCTTTAATCCTCATCTGTGTTCAAAGAAAGCCCAACTGCAATATGTAAAGCAACACCATTAGATTTTGCTGTAAAAGTTGTGAATTCTTTTTTCTCTTTAAAGTAAAACTGCTCGCCAAACCCTATCATGAATGAAGCGTATATGTCTGTATATTGGACAGAGAGGATATTATCAAGTTATGTGATATTTTAAACAGTGGCTTTATCACATTATATTTACTGATAAATGCAATGTGTAAGACTATCTCAATAGTGTTATGATTAGAGTTAACATTTTCTGCTTTATTTTGATCACTTAGGTGTAATTCATGTAGAGGTAATCTTTAGATAAATGCAACTTAGAATCAGATCATAGATCACAGAATGGATCAGAATGGATTGCAAAGATCATCTGCTTCCAAACCCACTGACATGGGCAGGGAACCTTCCACTAGACCTGGTTGGTCATTGGGTCGCTGACAAGAGGCTTCACTTTACCAAAAACTAAACAAGCCAAACTTGTCCTGATTAACAAGTTTGGGGGTTTTTTCCCTTCCTCTCCCTCACCTATTTCTAATTATTGGACACCTGTAGCAGCATTTAATGCACTCCAACTGACCGGTGAACTGACCAGTCCTACTCCTGTGTCATTGAAAATGACAGAGGCAATTCTAAATAAATCACAAACATTTAGAATATTTAATGAATTGTTTCAATGTATTAGTTATGCTGATATCTTAGCATAAAAGTATTCTTATTTTCATAATTTTTCCTCAGAAAAATATTTCAGATTCAGCACAAAGATAAAAAATAAGGTAATCTTATGAATAGGCATTGTGTCTTGAGTAGATAACGCAAAAGGTAAAAGTATTCAGGAAAGCTGGCAGATTATAAAGGGTACTATAAAAAAGCAAGACACAGAAGTCTCTCTCAAAGAAGTGAATAAGACAAAATATGACAAGATACAGCTATGACCAAATTTTGAAAGACATCTCTGAAAATCAAAACATAACACACAAAAATAGCAGAGAAAGACCAAAGAATAGTGCAGCAATGTGTGAATAGAAACCATAAGGATAGAGGTACAAGTTAAAACTGGCCAAAGATACTCAGCATGTGAACAAAAACACTTATACTGCATTTACAGAATCAGAAAAGAGTAAATGGAAAGTATATGTTCATTGATTGTTGAGCAAGAGAGAAAATAAGCATTGAAAGAGAAAGCAATGAAGTATTAAAATGTCTTATTACTACAGTTTTGAAAACAGAACTAATTGCACAATTGATTTTAACATGGACATAGGAGCATGGAAAAGGAGTGTTGAGTAGAGTCCAACTTAGTTAAAAAAACATGTAAATAATTATCTTACTATAAGAATATTCAAATTTATTGAGAATAATGGAGTTAACTGAGAACAAGCTCATAAAAATAATTGCAAAAGAGGCAGCTGTTAATCATTATGGATTGGTTTCCTGTTGGTCAAGCCCATGAATAAGGTCAAACTGATAATTCCATCAGGGAGAACTGAGAAACTAGAGATAATTTCCTAACCAATTAAACACTTTAAGCATGGTTATCAGTAGTTTTTTATCACTTTGGAAGGACACACTGGTGGTTTTCTTTTTCTACAACACTTTAAACACTAATATTAGGCTGCTTTATATGTTTCAGAGCTGGTGCTGAGAAAACAGTCATAAAAATGCTTATATGTCAAGCAGAAAGTATCAAATGGGGAAAAGGAAATTCAAAATAAGTAGACATGAAAATGATAACTCTTGGCAACAATAATGCTGTGGAAGAAACCCTTCCAGTTTATACTAGCCAAGAAACTGATTTTAAGTTAATCATGCTGCTTCGTGAAGGGCAGATCTCGGTCAAGACAATCTCAGTCAAGAAAGTCTTACTGTCAGCTGTATTTTCTGGAAGGCATGGGAGATAACCATTGAGCCATACAGAGCAGTATCAAAGCACTGGATGAGGTTTCATCCTGCCTGAGGCTGCCTCAGGTTTTGTTCCTGTACTTAAAAGGGGAGAAAATCCAGCAAACAAATTGCAACAATGGTTTTGAACTATGGGAAAATATTAAAGACCAGCTTTATTTCGCCTGGGAAAGAGAACTATGGTATTGGAAATGCTAACTGTAATATAGTTCTGCTGTAACAAAGGGATGAGGAATCATTCTTTTACCATTTGGAGTGGATAGCTGAACAGTTAGCTCTATCTGCAAAAACTACTACTTGGGTAAGGGAATAAAAAAAAAAGAAACAGCAGCAAAGAAATTAGCACCATATATACAGCCAGAAGATGATTAATTTAGCAGTCTGTTTTCATTATTGAATATTCTGTTCAGAAAACAAAACTGCAGTTCCAGAATTACCCGGCTACTTCTGTAAACTCCAAAATTTTGATAAAAAATCTGCACATATAAGGGGGAAAGTATATTCTTAATTCACAACTGTTTTAGCAATATAAGTTTCTATTTGTAATGATTAAAATAAACAATCATATTCTGCCTTTTGCAAGGTCAAAATTACTTCCTGTACACTGTGTATAATCCTTAATCTGAAATTAAAATATTAAAATAGTAAAATTTCCTCATTTTTTGTCTATTTTACCAACACATAATAATATTACCTATTATGTTAAAAATTGCAGGTTTAGTTTCTAGATGATTCACTTTTAAGAAACACTTTAGCAACAACCATTGTACAACTTCATTGTAAGCATAATTGAGAAAAACATTGCACACACTTCCAGCAAGTGGGGAACATTTATGTCGGGGGCAGCAGTTCTCTAAGACAAACCAACAGCAAAAGCAGAATAAATTAGGAACAATTATCATTCCAAAGACAAACACTTATATATGAAATATTTCTATTATTAAATTAACTCTGTTCTATTTTCTACCAAACTCTGCAGCCTTCCCACCAAAAGTGATAAATTTACCCATAATGAGGTGATACATGAAAGTAATCTCCTGATGCAAAATTTTTATTAATACAGTAATTCTTTCTAAAGTCATTAAAGCTGATGTTTCCTCTGCAAAATTAAGGAGCAGATTCTTATTTATTTAATACACTCATACAATTTTCTGCTTAGCCCAGCTAAGCAAAATTGTTGCTCAAGCAAACTTCAAGCTCATTGATCATTATGGAGAAAATAATACAGTCTCTCCCAATTGCATTTCTTACAACAGACAACATTTTGCTTGAAAGCAGAGTTCTGTTATAGCAAAAAAAAAAAAAAAAAAAATGCATTGGGGTAGCAATGGATGCCTGTTAAAAGAATAATGAAACAATAACCAAAAAGGGAAGATTATCTCAGATAACTCTAAAAAACAATACAAGCTCCACTTACTGAGCATATGAATTAAGTTTCAAAGATCCAGCAAAGGTCAGATAAAATCTGTTAAAGTTGCTCTGCCTTTGGCAGACATGATTTAGTGAGTTATAGGATAGCAAATATCAAAGCAGACTGTGAAATAGCTAAGGCTTTTTTTGTCATGTCAGGGCTTTCTAAATTAATAATTTGAGAGTTCCTTATATAAATTCACACAATTTGGGGAAGAAAAGGAAAAAATTGGGTCATTTAGCTTGCAAAGGATAGAGTCTCAAGTGAGGGTGCAGTATAGGAAGTGAGAGAGAAAGGCAAAGGGGAGAAAGAAAACCCATCCCCAAACCATTTTTGGGTTACCCAAAGGAGACTAAGGTCATCCCAGCCCTGTTCTCTGATGTAGGTGAAGAAAATCTAAGTGACTCGAAGTGACTGGCCTGACTGGTGTAAAATCTCTAGCTATATTTAGATTTCAGACTAGTCTCAGAAGTAAATTATACAAATCAAGTGACAAAATTCCTTTAAGTTTCCTTCTTTTGCTCAGAAAAGACAACTAAGAAAATAAGGTACACCAGCAGTTTTGGCAACATGATCAGTCTTTAAATAACAAAAAAATGTTACTGTGTGTGGCGTAAATTAGAACTTAAATGCCGTCGTTCAGTTCTGTTGAATGAGCAGCCAGTGTAGAATTTGCTGCTTTCCAATGTTATTTTCTTAATCAAAACCAGACTCCACTCAGCAATATGGGCCATCTCTACAGGACCAAATAAATGAAACTTGGATATAGGAATATTTATGTGTGTGTGTGTGTGTGTGTGTGTGTATGAAAGTCAGAAAGAAGTTAATTATGCAGATTGGCATCATTTTAAAATCTCAAGTTTTAAAAAATATCTGTATTAACTACAAAAAAAATATCATTTTCTTCTGAAGCATGCTTCTCATAGCATCTTTTCAATTCTGGAAGACACAGTGTGAGCATATGTTGGCTAGATTTTGGTTCAGGCATTATGACATTCCATATGAAAGAACAAATAAGGGCTTAGCACATACATACCAGTATATTTTGGGTTTCAGCTTCCTTCAAAGACAGCTTTCTGTCAAACCAATAATACTAATAAAGGACAAATAACAATCCAAGCTGATGAAAATATCTCTGGATCTGTAGATTAGGATCTCATTTAGCTTTGATAAGAAATGGCACATAAAGTTTGCTTAAGTAGTAAGGCTGGTAGACTTTCTGAGATATCATTAAAAATAAGCCATTAGATTAAAAAAAACCAATATGCACAATGTTGGGAAATTAGCTGCATTACTACTTTGAATAATGTTTCATGATTAGGGGTTGATATCCTTTCAACAGGAAAAAAGAATTAATGGAGCATATGATGTACATGGTAAGATTAATTTAGTCAGTAAAAGATGATAATGTTTAAGAGAACAGTAGGAAGCTGGGTGATGTTCAAGCTGTATAAAAGCACTTGAGGGGATTAAAAATTAAGATCTGTTACTGACGTTATGGAACCTGTAAAATGACCACTTAAGCATTTGATGGTAGTATAGATGAGAGATTTTGCATTCAAATCCAAAGGAGAATTTGTGTTGTCTAAGTATCACAGGATTATTTAGGCCAGAAAAGACCTTTAAAATCATCAAGTCCAACCACTAACCCAGAATTCACAAGTCTACCACTAAATCATGTCTCTAAGTGGCACATCTACTAATCTTTTAAAAACATCTAGGGATGGTGACTCAACCACTTCCCAGGACAGTCATTCTAATGCTGAACAACACTTTCAGTGAAGAAATTTACTAATACCTGATCTAAACCTCCTCTGGGTATGACTTGAGGCCATTTTCTCTTGTTGTATAACCTGTTACCTGGAAGAAGAGACTCACATCCACCTCAACACAAATCCTCTGAGGTAGCAGTAGAGAGCAATGAGGTCTCCTGCTCTCCGAGATAAGCAACCCCAGTTCTCTTAGCTTCTCCTTATAAAACTTGTGCTGCAGACACTTCAGCAGCATCATTGTTCTTCTTTTAACGTGCTACAGCACCCCACTACCCAGAGTCCTTTTCAACTGAGCCAGCCACTCTGCCCCCAAGCCTGCAGCAATTCATGGGTTACTGTTGAATGTCATACGATTGGCCTTGGCCCATCAATCCAGCCAGTCCAGATCTCTCTGTAGAGCCTTCCTACCCTCCAGCAGATCAACACTCTTGCCCAACTTAGTGTCATTGCAAAGTGGCTGAGGATCCATTCAATTCTCTCAACCAGATCACTGATAAAGATATTAAACAGGACTGGCTCCAACACTGAGCCCTGGGGATCCCCACTAATGACCATCAAAAGCTGGTTGTGACATGATTCACCACCTCTTCTGAGCCCACCCATCCAGCCAGGTTTTTACCCAGACCACACCTGCCCAAGCCACGAGCAGCTATTTGTGATGCAATAGCTACTACAGCACTCAATCATGACCAGTGCTCTCTGACATTTCCACTGGACAAAGATTTATTGCCTCCTCTAGGATATTGGCAAATTCTAGTAAAACCTGCTTTGTGACTAGATAATTAGGACAGGTCATCAGTGCCATCAAGACATCCACTCTCCTGGGTCTCCTATAGCTATTTCTGTATTCTTCAGCTTTCTCATACCCATACCTCCTGAACAATAAGACTCTTCATTTTACAGAAATTCTTGCTGCACTACAATTATTCCTTCCTTCCCTCCATCACACAGTTCGCTGATCTAGGAATAAATCAAGCAGGTGCTCATTAAAACATATATGGATCAGCAACATATTAACCATTGTAGGACCACATTTATAGAATTACCATATGCTGTTCTAGAGAGTAGAAGGACATAACACCAATTCTTCTGTTTCTGCTATACCAATACAAAATGTTACCATAGAAATATAATTAAATAACAATCCTCTGTGCACTTCAGTGTGTCCTGGCAGCCATCAGTGCCACCCATGTCCTGGGGTGCATCAGCCACAGCATCAAAACTGGGCAAGGGAGGGCATTGTCCTGCTCTGCTCTGCACTGGGGTGGCCTCACCTCGGGGGCTGGGGAAAGCTTTGGGTGCCACAGTATAAGAAAGACATTGAGCTGTTAACAGAGTGTCCAAAGGAGGACAGCAAAGGTGGTGAAGGGCCGTGAGGGGAACCTGTATGAGGACTGGCTGAGACCACTTGGTCTGTTCAGCCTGGAGAAGAGAAGACTGAGGAGAGACCACACGGCAGTCTCCAACTTCCTTGCGAGGGGAAGAGGAGGGGCAGATACTGATCTCTCCTCTGTGGTGATAGTGGCAGGATCGAAGGGAATTGCCTGAAGCTTAGTTCAAGTTAGAAGCTTAGAAGCAGAGATTTAGGCTGGACATCAAGAAAATGTTCTTCAGCCAGAGGGTGGCTGGGCACTGGAACAGGCTCCTCAAGAAGTGGTCACAGCACCAACCCTGACAGAGCTCAAGAGGTGTTTGGACAATGCTTTCAGATACATGGTGTGATTTCTGGGGGGGATATGCTGTACAGGGCCAGGAGTGGGACTTAGATGGTCCTTGTGGGTGCCTTCCAACTCAGCATACTCTGTCATTCTGTGAAAACAATAATTTCTGCCAAATTATTCCTTTTTCTAATTCATGAACTGCCAATTTATCCTTAATGGATAACATTTGTAGATAGTGGTCAATGAACCATATGCAAATAATGAGAAATTATTTGCTCTTCCAGAACCATTTCTTTCATTCTGTCCAATAAATGTTTTAAAGCAAATAAACATTACCTAAATGAACCGTTCATTCCCAAAACATTAAAATTTCTGTTACAGTGGAACAAAAATTTCTCTCTTCCTTTTTCAAGTCAGGCATTTAGGCATCTTTGTTTAAACCAAGCCTCTACTATCTCGATCGTGTGGCTTGCTTTCAGGAAGTGGAATAGTGATGTATGTTAACAAAAGATGGTGCTGTAAAGAAAAATATAAGGTCAGTTAAAGGATGATAGAAAAAAACTTCCACTCATTTTCTTTTATTTCTCAGCAGATCCTTCCAAACCCAAAGAAAAGTATAATAATTTAACAGATAAATCATCCTAAGATTTTATGCATTTAAATCTAATGACAAATAATTGGTTATGCATGAACCTTGCAGCCTGAGCATACTTTTAAGTCATGGGCACTACAATTTTGCAGTACTCATGTGTTACAGTGTGTAATCA
>VWYP01030069.1:0-21577 GCA_013400435.1 Pycnonotus jocosus
TAATTAAAAAAAAAAAAAGTGTAGCCACTTAATAAAAGGAGAAAAAGACTGTAACCAAATAATCCATCATCTTCTATCTTTAGAAATATCTCACATCAAATTATGCTGACTTTTAGGCATTTTCTATGCCCTTCTGGTAAAATAAAGGGTTTGCATTTTTGAATGCAAAATGAAATGCCAAATATTTGCATGGACACTTTCTCACACATGTTTCTTCTTTTTCTCTTCAGTTATTTAAGATACAGTGTTGTAGTGGATGACAGTAGATAAATTGGTTGGTTTTCCCACTTCATCAAAGCTAATAGACTTATAAAGATGATTTTTCAAGAGCCAGTTTTTCACTATTGTTGCCCTGGCTGTGAAGCTGCGGAACTTGGAGACAGGTTGGAGACAGCCTGGCAGTACAGCTTTTGCGTTCAACTCTTCACCTGTTTTCAACCTGGACTATTCTAGACAAAGTTCATTTTCTCAGCTCTCCTCTTCCCACCCTTGGATCTTCCATATGTCTGTGTGTGTCCCATGCAGTTATGTTAAAGTGTGCAAGAGCTATCTGCTGGTAAGGGACTTCACCAGAGTCCAGGGCTTCATTTAAGATTGAGACTTCAAATCAATTTTGGTGGGGAAGGAGGGAGAAAATAGGGAAAGGCAGGTTAATTTCTCCCACCTGCAATTTTTTAATCCTTCTGCTGTGGCTTTTTTTGGGTTTTGCTTGGGTTTTGTCAAAAATGGATCTAATTTAAATATCTCTGCAAATACCACAACACAGCAGTAACTATATTATTATCTGTGCTCTCTCTGTGCACTGGACAGCAGTTTTTAATTTCATACACCATTTGCAACTTTGCTGTAGTGATTCTGTATAGTCAGTACATTGTTTTGTCACACAGAAAAAGAGAGTAGTCGCATTTTACCTAGCTTTATGCTTTTTATTAGCATTTGGGTTGCAATCTAGATGAGGACATTTAAGAAGATCATACAAAAAAAGATAGTGAAAGAAGTAGCCTTCAGCTCACATCCAATGAAAACTGGACATTGGACAAATTTCTGTATCTTCTGAGAATGTGAAAAAATATTTGTCTTCCCCTCTGGGAACCATGTTCTTTACATATGAATGTATATTTATATATTTAAAATCATGGGGGGTTTTTAACACAATGCTTATTGTAGCCACGTGACTTTCTACAACAATCTATGTCACATATTTGATGAAATCAGACAATCTTAGGCCAATCAACTCTTTAGGCATATTTGGATAGAAGTATGTGTCATAGAAAAAGGTTATATAAAATAAAAGACATTATTTCTCTTCACCTCCAAAACATATCAGTTTTGTAACATGCTTGTATATATGTTCTGCTGTATGTGATAAATATGTAGTAAAATAACTTTTCGTATTTGTTTCGTATACAAACGCCTGTATTGCTGATCTGTAGTAATGTAGTGAATCTCTTTGGAGGATTTCATTCCCAGGACGTAACAACTGCAGAACTAGCTTTAAGAGAAATCGTTCAAGTGTGGTCTGTGAGGAAATGCAAGACATACAAGAAGATTGTGAAAGTTACTTTAAGACATAACCTTAGCGGGCAGTAGAGGAGGAGATATGTATAAACCTTACGATGCTCACCTTATATATAAGGAGTGTAGAAAAGAGGAAATGTTATTTTCTCTGATCCATTAATGACAGAGGATATTGTCCAAGGCACCTGAAAGAGTGTGCTACAACCAGTCACAAAAAGAGAGCAGGGACAGACTACTTAAAATGTGGGGATTTTGCTTCTTTCTTTAATTTTTCTCTTTATTTGTATGTTAGACTTTCATTTATTTGAAGAATATTGGCAGATGGCTCAACTACCAAGAGAAAGGGAGCACAGATTTTTTGAGATCAAGTGAGATCTTCAGGTATTGTTAGTTATACTTGTAGGTTTTGTTTTGTTTTAGCAGGACTAGTTAGAACTGGCATTGTAACTATGTTGCAGTAACCTTTATCAGCCACATCAGAATAGAGAAAATTTTTAAAGTATTAAAAATAAAATACTAGAGCTTCTGCAGCTCAAGTAGTTGTCTAAGATGAGTGACAGTGCATGAAATAGGATTGCCAAAATGTGAATCATCTGTCTATGTTCTCTTAGAATAACAACATTGTGGGGTAGATCGTGGATAGATGGCATAGTGTCAAATATTTTCCAGCAAACCTTACAGCGACAACAGCTGATGACATTACTGTCTTCTTTACAAAAAGACTACACCTTGAATTTATGATTAAGAGAGAAATGAATACTCTGGAGCAAATTCTAGCATTCCTACTAGAACTGGCATTAAAAAACCCCAAAAATCATTCAACTTTGCTGAATCTTGCAAACTCCTCCACCCTAATGAAGTCTATATGAACAGTAACACTGCCCTTCAGAGAACTCAAATTTCCCTCTCAATCTGATGATGTCCACAGACTTGCTTGCATCCAGTCATCCAGGTCTTTAACAAATATCTCCTGTGGTCCTCCTATCTACTGAGTTGGTAATTTTATCATGGAAGGCTATCAGGTTTGTTGTTACAGTGTGTAGTAATCAAATTATAAATGGTTCATTCCATTCCCCTGATCCCCCTTTTCCAACCCCTTGGTGGTATCACCCTATCTTGCCAATCACCCTGGTTGACCCTCTCCTATTGGCAAGATGCCAGGGTGCCACCCTTCCCCATTGAAGTGTAAAATGTCCTTGGCCTTGACCACGCCCCTCCCCCTCTTTGATTGGCCCTTAGACCCCCCTGGTTCAGGTATCGCCCAAGGTGATAAAGAAAGGTGAACCGGCCATTCTCAGCCATTCTGCCTTCCATCCCACATGGAATAAAGACCTGAAAACCAAAGCAGAATCCGCTCTTCATTCTCCAAGCCTCAGCCACGTGGAGCCTAGAGATTGAACCCCCATGAACTATCCCGGGGGAGCAGGGCAGAAAAATCTCAGCTAGCCGGAGCAAAGCCCTGAACACCCACAGTTTGTCAGCCATAATTTGTCCTTGGCCAACCAACACCAGCTGTTCCAAGTCATATCTTTATTCCTCAAGTGTCTGGAAGCTGCTATAAGAAACTTTTTAATTTATATTCCCAAATACTAAGGAAGGCTGATTAGCCTCCAGTTCCCCCAGTCCTCCTGTTTGAGCTGTTGTTGCAACCTTTGTATTTTCCCAGCCATGAGGAACTTCCCATGTTCTGGTACATTCTCACCAATTTTATCACTAAGCTCAAGAAATCAGATGGCAGACATTATCAGCAAAAACTGATGCAAAACAAGCATCAAACACCTCAGCTTTTTCTCATCCTTTATCACTAAATTTCACTTCTCCACTGAGCATTGGCCTCAGATTTTCCTCAGCCTTTCTTCTCATTGTCCTGGAGCGCATCAAAGACAGCATTGCCAGCCTTTTGCAGAACATGATAGTCCCTTCTAGTCCACAGTGGTGCAGCCTTACTCTGAGTCTGGTGTGCAGTTTTAGGTGGCACAATGTAAGATACACAGAGCATCCAAAAAAGGGCCACAAAGATGGTGAAAGGCCTACAGGGGAGCCATATGAAAAAATACCTCAGTGGCTGAGGTAATTAGGCTTGTTCAGCCAGGAGAAGAACAGTTTGAAGAGAGACCTCATCACAGTCTACATCTCCCTCATGAGAGGAAGCAAAGGGGCAGGCACCCATCTTTTCCCTCTTGTGACCAGTGACAAGATATGAGTGAATGGTATGAAGCTGCGTCAGGGGAGGTTTAGGTTGCATATCAGGAAAAGGTTCTTCATCCAGAGGGTGGTTGGGCACTGGACCCTGCTCCCATGGGAAGTAGTCACAGCACCAGCTTGTCAGAATTCAAAGGAGCATTTGGACAATATTCTCAGACACATGGTGAGAGTCTGGTATGCTTCTGTGCAGAACCAGGAACTGGACTTAGATGATCCTTGTGAGTCCCTTCCAATTCAGCACATTCTATGATTTTATGATCTCCCACACTAGTTTCAACATCTGAGCTTTGAATTCCCTAATTTCATCTTTGCATTATGAATAGTATACCAAATATTATGTTTGCACATTATTGTGATACCTATGTGCTTGTAAAGAAAAATTGCCTCTAATTTGGCAGCATTATGTGGTCATACTAACAATGCTCAAACACTGAAAAATGCTGCATTCAAACAGAGAAAATGGCAGTTTTGTTCTGTGTACATCATCTAATGATATGAGCAATTACATTTTGTTTACATACTCAGGTGTTGACTTACAGTGTGCTAGGATGTGTGGCTAGAATATATTGTAATTTACAAGGTTTCAAAAGGATGGGGAAGTTGGAGTTTTCTAAAAAGACTTCTGATAATACTTGTTTCATAACCCAGCATTTCTTTCCAAATCACTAATCAACAGGCAAATAAAACTCTATTTGATATCTACTGCATACAAAATATTTAAGGTTACTATGACCCTTTGTTGAAAGAGACATTTAGAATGTCTTAGGTACATACCATGCAACAACACATCTTAGGAACTTCAGGGAATATGAAGTAGGATCAGACAAGTTGACATCAGCTAGATCTGCAACAGCAGCAACCACCTGGTAACATATTTGCTTGTTTCTCAGAAATGACAGAAGAATATTTTGTAATCCATATGTTGCATTATTTCTGTCTGGGCAAATTCAGTAAGCTTTAATGCAAGTAAAAATGTGTTTCCATGATGAAATAATGATGAGCTATGATCACAAGAGAGGTCTTGATTGAAGGGGCTTTTGACTGTACAAAATATTACTGTTTTTATCATAGCTGTCCAACATCAAAAACATTCTCAGAGGATATCTTCAGGGCTGCTGGCAGTGCTGGAGACAGAAGGACTTTGGTTCATGCAGCCAGTGTGAATGTCTCACTTATTAACAGATGAATTGACAAAATGTCCCAAATGTTATCCATCTGCTACTCCTTTCCAACCTGTTCTAAAACAAAGAATGTACATTTAGAATTAAAACTCACCTCTTCCCTAGGGCTTTTTTTTTTATTTACAAAAAGCAAAGCAAAATTGCAAAACCCCCTAAAATTAAGACAAACATAGGAACAGAAAATCCTTTAAACATCCGTTTACTCAAACCCAGTCCAGGATATTGCTCCAAGCAGAATTTTTCAGCAATCCAGATTTCATCTTAACAATGACAGTAATTTGCTTCCCACACATGCAGCACTCTTTAATAAGTATTTGTCTGGTAAGCTACTACTTGTCTTGAACATCCTAAGAACCTGTGCAAGAAGTATGATGAAAAGAGGAGTCTTCTGAGATTATGAAGCCCTCTCTGTGTATCTAGGCAGGGCACGTGCAACATCCCTAGCAGAGGTTTGCATCATCTTTTCCTGGAAAGACTAATGACAACCTTGCTAAGAAAAGAGATCATATTTTTTATTATTTCCACCTTTTTTTTTGTGTTATCCTTTTTTAGATGAAGTTATTTTTTTTGCAATGTACACCCAACTCTTTGTCCAGTAATGAATGTATGTGGAAAATGTGAAACAGATTCTTTACGGAAGGGATTTCCCCCTCTATTTTTTTCAGTGTATTTTGAAACCAGTCTGCTTCAGGTAAAAAGAATATACCATTTTACTCCTGTGATAATAAAATTTTGAAAGGTAAGAAATACTGAAATTTGTATCAGATAAAAATTCTGCTTCTTCTTTCCTGCAGAAAAAAAATTAGTTTAGTGTTTGCATGCATTTGTGTGAGGAAATGTTTGGGTGTGTTTTGCTTTGTAATTTCTTATATTTCTTTCTACTAGCATGATATATATTGACCTTTTCATCTAAAAGCAGTCAATCTTGTATAAACTAACAGGAGAAAAAAATTATTTTAATTTCTGATTAATTCCTGGTTTTTGGAGACATGAGACACTGCTACAACAGAGGAGATCCATGGTCATCTTTGTAACATTTGCTTTTCCTTTTACATTTCCTATCTAAATGCACACCCCAATGCAAGTTATCAAAATTAGTATTAAATATTAATTATCATAAATGGGTACTAGACTGGGCCTTACAGTTTCATATGTAATGTGTGTACATCAAGAAGTAAATTACACAGCCATTCTTTATTGGGCTTTTTTGAGGACAGAATTTCTGAGCCAGAGGAAAAGACAACCCACAAAACTGCCATGAGATTCAGCTCCTCAATATTTCATGTGATTTCTAGTCTCAGGAAAGCATCAAAACACTGTTTGAAGTAATGTTTTTGTAAGGTTATGTAGATTCCTTCAGCAAGACGTAGCTGCTAGTGGACCTGACTTTTCTCTATAGAGCTAACAATTCTATAGTTTGAAGTTTCAGAAGCCTTTTAAATGTGGGAATAACCCAAAATTTGTTGAGTAAGGTAGATTTGAGCACTTCTTGTGTTAAGATGAATTGATTATACATGCCATGTGTGGGAAAACAAGGCAGATGACAAAGCACACATCAGGACTTCATGTAGAGAGGGGGTACATACCATCTACCAACATACAGCCTCAAAGGGGACTGGTACAGTCTGTATTGATCAAGAAAAATAAACTAGAAGTAAAAACTGTTTTACAGATCACATGATCATTGTTAATTTTTTTTTTTTAAAAGAACATTGGTCTTGAAAAATAGGATCCCCTCTCATGATGAGGCACACTTATCCTGGTATGTGGTTCTGTCTATGGAGGAGACTCAAAGCAAGGGCTCTGTAAGGTCACACACTCAAACTCATGTTACACATCCAGTACCTGGACCTGTAGTGCATCCTTTCACTAAAAGAACCACAGTAGTGACAGGGCTTGTTTCATTGTGTAGTATGGCATTTTCTGCTTCCACTTATTTCTGTCTTTGCTTTGATGTCTTTCTGGCACTCACAATTTATAGAAGAACATTGAGTTGCAATTGCTACTGGATATAGTGTTGTGAGCAACAAGAGAAAGCAAGATTAATAGACTGCAGTTTTAAAACACTAGATCCAGATGGCTATTAGAACAGGTGGCATTTAGCTGGACTCATTATGGCATTTAATGGTTATTCTGATGCTTTCTAATATTTATTTAGGTTAGCCAACATTAATTCCTCTAAATTACAATTCTTGTCTTAATAAGTGACCACTAACCTTAGTGCTTTATAAAGTACATTACAGGTAATTATTTGAAAACTGCAATTTCTCTAACCAGTATAGATAAAGAAATTAACAGAAATAGTGCCAAAAAATGTTTGAAAAACAAAGAAACCATGCTACTACTTCAGGCACTTCAAACAACATACTTTATTGTTGAGCTATCTCTCCACAGAAGAAGTAGCACCAAGAAATATATGCCAATATTACTGCTTGGAAATAGATAAATTGCTACTCCTTCTGCAATTCCAGACATTATGTGGATTGCACTTGATGTCCAAGAAATGTTGGCATCAAAATAATTGTAACTCTGAATTAATTTCTCTAGCTTTCTCTCTTCCACTTTTTCTTGGGCACTTTTTTTTGTTTTTTTCAAACCTTGTATATTTTCTGGGGAAGGGGGAGGGGCGTGGTCGAGAAGCAGTACATCTTAAAGAGTGAGGATTATTCTTCAGTGGCAGAGTAGTCCTGAGCAACCAATAAAACTTCAGCTAAGCCACAACTAGCGTTGATTAATAGATGTCTTGAAGAACTAATTAAATATTTTTTCCATGATAAAAAGAGAGAAGCATTTAGAAAAACTACAAAAGCTTGCAGATTGTATTGGATTCCTTAATTTATGGTATATTATTAAAATTATTAAAATTATTTTTATTCTCATTCTGTTATTAAATAAAAATTAAAGCAAAATGCCCTCACTATTCTTTTTTTATATCTAACAATTGTTCCTCTTACAACAAAGATTAAAAATATATTGCAAAATAATGGTTCAACCGGAAAAAACTAACTAGTATTTCAGATAACAGGAAGCTAATGTGTCTTCATGTGGAAGTATTTTCTTGATACAAAACAAAATTGGAAACGAAACAAGTATGTTGCTATAGGAAAAATCAAATCACAGAATCACAGAATGGGTCAGGTTGGAAGGGACCACAGTGGGTCATCTGGTCCAACCTCCCTTCTCAAGCAGGGTCATGCCATAGAATATTGGTTTGTATCCAGACAGCTCTTGAATTTTCCCAGAGAGGGACACTTCACACCCTCTTTGTGCACAGTTACCTGCACAGTAAGGAAGTTCTTTGTCATGTTCAGGTATGCATCATTTCCTGCCCATTGCCTCTTGTCCTACTGATCAGCACCACCGAGCAGAGCCTGGCTCCATCCTCTTATCACCCTCTCTTCAGATACTGATAGACACTGATGAGGTCCCCTCTGAGTCTTCTCTTCTCCAGGCTGAACAGGACCAGCTCCCTCAGCCTTTCCTTGCAAGAGAGTTGCTCCAGTCCCTTAATCAATTTCACACCCCTCTGTGGGATTTGCTCCAGGAGCTCCATGTCTTGCNGGATCCTCTGGGGTGTTGGCCACTGCTCCCAGCTCTGTGGCATCAGTGAACTTGCTGAGGAGGCATCTGCCCCTAGCATCAATAACTTTCATCCAAGTTATTGGTGGAGAAGTTAAACAATACTGGGCCAGTATTTTACCTTTGGGGACACCACTAGTGACAGACCTCCAGCCAGACCCTGTGTTACTGATTACAGGCCCCTGGGATCTCCCATTCAACCAGTTCTCAATCCACTTTACTGTCTATTCATCTAATCCACACTTCCTGAGTTTGCCTGTGAGGATGTTGTGAGAGAGTGTCCAAAGCCTTGCTGAAGTTGAGGTAGACCATATCCACTCCTCTCTCCTCATTCATCTGGTTACTTCTTTCATTAGGAAACAAAATGAGGCTGTTCAAATATGACTTGTCTTTACTGAATCCATGCTGAGTCCTGATCAGCTTCTGACCTTCCACATGGTAAACACAAACTCCAGAATGGGCACTCACTCCATCACCTTTCCAGCGACTGACATGAGTCTGATTGGGCAGTAGTTCCCTGGACCCTTCTTCACGCCCTTTTTGGAAGAGCAGGGTGACATTTGCTGTATTCCAGTCCTTAGGCAGTTCACCTGCTTGCCACAATCTTTGAAAGATTATTGCAAATGGTCTGGCTACAATGTCAGCCAGCTCTTTCAGCGCTTGTGGATTCATCCCATCAGGGGCCATGGAATTCTGGATATCATGTTTTCCTGACTCTAACCCAATCCTCTGTGACCAAGGGGAAGTTTTCTGTCCAACATTCATTTGCCCTGGTCTCCTGGGTCAGAGATTCCTGGAGGCTGGTCTCATCAGTGAAGACTGATGCAAAGAAGGATTCAATAACTGCCATCTCTACCACTTGTTACCAGGGTCCCTCTCCATTTGCTAATTATCTGTTGTTTTTCCTTTTATTAGTTTGTTTAACCATTTTATCTGTTGTTTTCCTTTTATCCAAGGAGGTTTCTTGCCCCCTTTGTCTGATTCCTTTCTCATTGGCATGCATCAGCCTGGAGGAAGAGATCCTTGAAAGTTGACCAACTCTCTTGGACCCCCTCTTTCCTGCAGGGCCTGTTCCTCTGGGATTCTTCCAAGAAGGTTCCTAAAGAGGCAAAAGTTAGCTCTCCTGAAGTCAATGACTGTAATCTTAGTGTGCTGATACCTCTTCATTAAGTACTGAACTGCACGATCTCATGGCTGCTACAGCCAAGACTGCACCCAACCTTCACATCATCAACAAGGCCTTTCTTACTTTTTAGAATGAGGTTGAGAAGCACACCATTCCTTTTGGAATCCTTCATTACCTGTGACATGAAATGAAACTCCTGCCTGGCAAAATTATCTGGAGACTGGTGGTTCAATCAATAGGCAATAATTCCATGGAGTCTTTCATGGGAATAAAACATGCTGAACAAATTAATCACATAAAGAAAAAGAATACTGCTTTACAATCCTTTAGCTATTGAAAAGTGGTTCTTGATTATTCCTTGGAACCTTAGCCTCAGTGAAGAGCAGAGGATTTTTATTAAGGAACAGTTTTTAGGAAGCAGAAACTCTGGTTTTTAATAATCTCAAGTTGATGATGCTCTTCTGAATAGGAAATATCCATCTGGGCAGCATCAACTTCTAAAGAGGTAAATGCTGCTCAATTTTTCAACACCAACACTGAAAACCAGTGTGCAGCCTGCTGTCTAACCCTAAGACAGGAGGTCGTATTTCTGTGTGCATCTTCTCCTGGGATGTGAATGCACTGTATCTCCTCATCTGTTTATTGGAATTACAAAGATACACTGCAAAGAGCAGGCCATAAGCAAGCTAAATTACAGAGTGCATTGGTTCAAGCACAGTATCTCATACTATGTGAAAGGACCTATGGATATGACTAGCTGATCTAGAAGTGAGTGAACTGAACTTCCTGATCTTGGAAATCTACAAGCTCTATTTGCAATCACCCAAATTTTGACATTGACTATAAGTCTAACAACAGCTCTATAATGCCAATGAACTTACGAAGTTTTTTTTAGATTTAGTGATGCCAAATCGGGATGGTCTTATGCAGTCACTGTGGCTCAAGCTCTCTCAATAAAGCAGAAAAGATAAGAGAAACTTAGCTTTGCACACTTAAATCTAGTAACAGCATACTGTAAGAATCTGCAATATTGTCAGAATACCTCATAAAAATGAAGTTTGACATGAGATAGGTTTCTTTTGTAATAGGCTTATACAATCCATATATATCTATGAAGAGAGAGTAGAATAATTTCTGCATATTCTATCTGCCTGTCACATTACTCTGTAAAAGATCTTCAGTGACATTCAAAGATGTAATTACTGCTTTGCTGTCAAGGTCAGTGAAACCTGAGGTAATGGTTACGTAAGTGACAATCATTTAATATAATGTGGCCTACAGGGTTATGAAGAATGGTCATTCAAGGGTGTTTCTGAGACCTCATCATACATATTAGAGATTTTACTTTATTTATCTCCCCTCAGCTAATTCTTTTTTTCTGACTAATACTGGTGTGTTCCCATGGTAGTAACTATGGTTTTCAGGGTGCTTAATAATGGTCCTTTTGTGTGTCTGCTCTTACTGTGCTCCACTGCCTTTGATTCACCCTGCTCTTTGCTCCCTGACACAGGAAAAGAAAACAGAGGAGAGGGGAGAGTTTTTCCTTTAAGGGGCTCAGTATACACTGCTGCACTCTAATCATGGAGAGCGAAGGCTGCTTAAAATGACCCATCACTTCCTTCATTTCCTGAGCAGTAAGAACCTACATTATGGCAAAAACAAAGAGTGAAACCGAATCAATGATGCCAACACTGAAAAGGGAATTATGGGGCTTGCACTGTTTCAATTTTCTAGACAAGCCAAAACCAAAGCAGACCTTTGCTTTGCAGCCTGTTTACTAGAGGAAACCAGAACAAAAAGAGGAGATGGCTGCATCATTCCATATGTCTAAAAAATCTTAAGCTTTGGAGAAATAAAAATAGCTAAATGTTTCAAAGAAAAACAAAGCTTTCATTCTTTGGGAGCATCTACCAAAACAAACAAACAAAATGAGTAATCAAAAGAAGACACCCACATTTCATTTTTCCACTTTCTGTCTGAAACTAACTGAAGACCAAAAGTATAGCACATGTATTTGAAACTTTAGCATGTTAATGATGCTTTTTACTAGGTTATGGAGACTGACAAAATAGTAACTGAGGTGCTCAAAAGAGTATTTTGGGTCTGGCCCCACAGTATTCCTAACAATATAAAGGCGAATTGAGTCAACAGTATGCTTAAGCATCTTGTATTTTAAATATTGCTGTAATGGGCCTAAAACTGAATTTTTTATTCAATTGGCCAAAACCACAATTATTCTGTCTGAGGCATACACTAACCAATATTAAAACATAAAAGACAAAAATAAAAATTAAAAAATAAACAAACTGATGTGGTGGCAAAATCCCCTTTCCAGGATAAATTACTTACATAATACTTGCATATTATATTACCTTACATTATTAATACTTACATTATATTAATTACATATTTTATTCTCAGAAGCTGGAGTAAATGTAAATTTTTGGTTATATTTAAGGGTATCTTTCATGCTCAGTCGATACCTAAGTTCATTTACACTGTCAGCTGGATACAAAGATGGATTTAGTCCAGTGAAATTAGCAATAACAAAGCTTGTTCCATTCTGCTTCACACAAAGGTGAGGTCCAGTAACACTTTGTGTTTGCTGGCATTATAGGTTTACCATTTTCACTCAGCTTTACTTTCAGCGCTTGAAATGTAGGTTCGCTGCATGGAGACCAGGGTGAAAATGAGATATTGCTATGATTGCCTGTCTCAGGTCTGTGCCCTGAGTCTCATGCTATCATTAAGCTATTATACTGCTGGTGCTGAGGGGGGGAAAGTAGAAATAACTCACACTGATTTTTGTTGAATGGCATTTCAGAAATATAAAAAAAAATCTGACAGATTTGGCTACAGTCCAGAGCTTCCTCTCCAGATGTGTTTTTTGCATGCTGTTGAATATCTCTAGGCATATAAAATAAGGAGAAGCAGCATATAGCACCTGACAGACAAAGCTTTGTTGAACAATTTAACATCCTTTGTTAACAATTTAAAACTGACACTCAAGAACAGAAAGCAAAGGGTTGCTGGTATAATTTTAGTGGGTAAAATTATAGCTGGTGTTTTAGTAGAGAGAAACAGGAAACTGGCTGTGATGTCTAATGCACAGCTTGATCAAAACAAGTGTTGGGAAAGATGATACTTTTTCCTGACTTTGTGTTAGTGAGATAGGCAATGACTTTACAGAGTCACCGCAGCAAGTTGCAAATGATGTATGAAATGAGAAACCTGGCCCATGGCACAGAGCAAAAATATATAGTTAGCATTGTGCAGTGGCTGTGGCACTGTGTGTTGTTTGCTATAGCATTAAAATTGGTAAAACAGATCAGAGGCACACAGAATTTTAAGGAACGAAATAAAACATGTAAATGAGTTTTTCAATTTCCTGGTTTCTCCCTGCTTTCTCATGAAGCAATTGTCATTCTGAGCTGGTTCATGTTACATCACCTTCTAATATTCTACCTGTCTGCTAAAGTGAAATCTATTTGGATAGTACTGCTTTTCTCTTAAAATAAGTAACAGCAATATTCCAATCCTTTTAAGAATAAGGAACATACATTACTTTAAAAATATATCTGGAATTGGAAGACATCTATTAAAGTTATCTAAATGTCTTGAAGAAGTAGGCAGAATTACTAAAGTTTCAAAACTTAATGAGTTTGATGATAACACCAAATCGTGTGGGAGTGTCGATCTCCTGCAGGGCAGGAAGGCTCTGCAGAGGGATCTGGACAGGCTGGATCATGGGCCAAGGCCAGTGGTGTGAGGTTCCACAAGGCCCAGTGCTGGGTCCTGCCCCTGGGTCACGACAAGCCCAGGCAGTGCCACAGGCTGGGGCAGAGTGGCAGGAAAGCTGCCCACAGGAAAAGGACCTGGGGGGGCTGTGACAGTGACTGAACACGAGCCAGGCTGTGCCCAGGTGGCCAAGAAGGCCAATGGCATCCTGGCCTGTATCAGCAATAGTGTGGCCAGCAGGAGCAGGGCAGGGATTTTTCCCGTGTACTTGGCACTGGTGAGGCCACACCTCAAATCCTGTGTTCTGTTCTGGGCCCCTCACTGCAAGAAAGAAACAAAAGTGTTGGACCATGTCCAGAGATTGGCAGTGGAGCTGGGAGCTGATAAAGGGTCTGGAGCACTGTAGTCCTGTAAGGAGTAGCTGAGGGACCTACATTTTTTTCAGCTGGAGGAAAGGAGGCTGAATGTGGCTCCTATCACTCTCTACAGCTCCTTAATAGGAAGTTGTAGCCAGGTGGTTATTAGGCTCTTCTCCTAAGTAAAAAGTGAGAGGAAGAGAGAGAGTGGTGAAGGATGTTTCTTTATGGAGAATGAAGACAAGCATTGGAACAGGCTGGTGAGGGCAGTGGTGTAGTCACTTCCCTGGAGGTATTTAAAAGATGTGTAGATGATACGCTTAGAGACATATGTTTGGTGGTGAAATTGGCAGTGTCAATCTTAAGTATCTTTTCCAAATTAAACAATTCTATGATTTCATGCTAGCAACACAAACATGTACTAGGAAAAGCTGAGGGGGTCTCTCTCTTTGAATCTCTTAATTGTGAAGTATTTAAAATATTTAATGAACTACTCTTTGACATTAGGCATCTCAGATATAAAGATGTGCTAATAGACAGCATTACTTTGTGTCACAAAATCTGATGTACATAATAATGAACATTAAAGAGTACACCTTAACTGCACTATTGCAGAGAATTGTCTAAACTGTGTATGCTGAGAAGAAAGCTCCAAAATGTCCCAGAGCTAGCTGTCAAAATGTTCCTGTAAAGCAAGAGATGAGGAAGACAAGCAAGGCTATCACTGAAGATTAATCAAGCTCCTCAAAGCAATTGGATCTTTTTTAAAAAACCATAAAACTTACTCAAGCAGCAGATTATGGACTTCTTTAACTGCTTCTTGATATGCATTCTTTCCACATTTGTACCTTTCTTCAGCCAAAAACCTTTTTTACATGGAAGTGTAGATACTTCATATGTGGTTTCATTATGTGAGTTAGGTCTTTCAAGAAATTGAAAATGTTCTGGTTTTAGACAAAAAAACCCAAAAAAACAAACAAACAACAACAAAAAACCCACCACCAAACAAACAAACAAACAACCAAAACAAAAAAACCAAACACCAACAGAACAAAACCAACCAACCAAACAAAAACAATCAAAATAGAGAGAGAAAAAAAGAGAGCTGATAACTGAAGCACTTTTTGCCAGGAAAACTTAGGGAAATGAAGAAAATGAAGACAAGTCATTGATGAAAGAAGAAAAGTGTAAACACTAAAATGCTTAAATAAAGCATATCAAGCCTCTGTTTTGATATTTTCCCTTGTCCTTGAAAAAGTATCAAACTATAGATCTCCAAAACTCCTTTACTTCTAAATGAGAGTATTTGCAGAGGACCTCATATATTGTAATTATGCACATTTAGCCTCAAAATTTTTTGCTTTATTTTTCTAAGTGTTCACAGTAGAGCGGTGTTGAAGACACTTATATTATGTAACATGTAGCCACTAGGAAATATAGGTTTGCATAACTTTTAAATCATCACCTCTGGTTTTTACCAGCAGAAGGGTTTCTTTTCATCCTTGAATATCTATATACTCTTTCTAAAAATCTAACTTAAAATTTTGCTATATAAGAAAAAAACACGAAGAAAGAAAGAAAGAAAGAACGAACCAGTGTGAATGGACAAGTATTTATAGGTGGGCTCTTTTTCTCCAGAACACCTGTGAACATATTTTAATGAGACCTTCCTTGAAATATGACTACACAGCTCCAAAAACTTCCATTTCCTGTACCCAGATTTACCTTCCATTCATCTTCAATTCTCATTTTTCATATTATTTCCACTACATGGAATTCTCCAAATGCAGCCAATTTTTACCGTTTTAAAACTTACCTGAAGACATATGATATTAAATTTATTCTTTTTTTGACTTTGAAAAGATTAACAGTTTATTCCTACAGATACTTAGTCTACTTAATTGTAACTGAAACCTAAAGATCATTGTGAATAATAATAGACAAAAGGAAAAAATTGCTATTTAAAAAAAATCCATAAAAAGAAATTTAAATACAAAATAATTATTGCACATTACAACTATTGTTGTTGTTGTTGTTATATTTTATTAATATTTGTTAGTATCTTTGATATATCCAATAGTTAAGGGAGAAGGAAGGAAAGGTCAAATTATTTCAGTGTCTTTATTACCTTTTCACCTCAGCTCTTTACTGAAAATCAAGACTAATGTCAATCCCATTTCCAAACATTATCAGAAAATTCATATCAGAACAGCTGATCTATGTTTTAGATGAATCTTGAAAAACTAGCACATATTGTCAAAAAATTTTTTTACCACTGAATCTCACAAAATAGTGTCTACAGTGTCATTAACTGGGGTTAGAGTGTTTTTTGTAATAATTATTCATTTTCTGAAGGTACATTTCTTGATAAGTAAAACATTTATTTTCTATATTTGTCTTTTTCCCTTATTAAAAACATACTTTCTGAGGGACTAAAACATATGAGGCAAAAAGTATTTCCTCAAATCAGGAACTGTTGTTCCATTGTAAAAATACACAGACACTTCTCCTTATAAATAAGACCTTAGCAGGTTTATGAATAAGGCCTTAGCAGCACCATTTGTTTCCCAGTACTTCCTTGGCAGGAATCTTCTTGAGTGACTTATTTACTAACTTATTTGTTTCTTGTGTTGTAATATTCTCTTCCTCAGAAGATCAGTGTCAGAAACCATAAGTATTTAACAACAAAACCCCCCTGAAAAATATTTATCTAATGCTGTCATGTTCCACCTCCTTCCTTTGTCTCAAGTACTGTGGAACTTAAAGTTCACTGAGAAAATAAATTTTATGACCACTTGGTAGTATTGTAATGTTGATATTAAGCTTCTTTCTGGAAATCTCAGGTGTTCATTTGATTAGTAAAAATAAGCAATAATTTCTTAAAATGTGTTTGGAACAGTGAAACTTCTTTTAGGTGAAAGTTTTTGTTTTCAGATAATTTTAAAATACTTTTTAAACATTTCTTGGTTCTACTTGATTCCTAAGTACAAATACATTCTTATAAATTTATGAACATCCTTTAGTAATAGCAGTAGTAGTAGTAGTAGTAGTAGTAATAATGATAGTAATGATAATGGGCCTTTTGCCCATTAGTTCCTCATATCCTGAACTACTCTTAAAAAAACTTCCAAAAGCCTTTTTTTTTCTTTCATTTTAAAAATTTTCTTGGAAGCATACAAATCAAAAAAGTCTTTAAATATGACATTCTTGTTTGGCCCATTTAAGCTTTACTAAATCCACTCTTGCAAAATTTTGCAGATAGATATTGTTTCTCATAATCAGTCTTAAGCATCTAAATAGTTTTCAAAGAAAAGGTGCAGAAAACCTAATTTTCTCTACTAAACCACAGACTGCCAGTGTTTCAATGGGCTACCCAGCATCCGTATCTAGGAAAACATTATGCTAACACCTCTAAATGAATGAAATTATCTTATATTAAGAAAGCAACTTTCACAATGATTAACAGTTTCTAACATAAAAATTTGGTTTAGGATTCTCTGAGACTTCTGTAACTCACCACAAGGCTTTGAGGTGAACACCAATTATAGCAGAGGAATGTCAGAAATAATACACACAGGACAGAAACGAAACCAATTATGAACTACCATATGTGCAATGTAAATAGACATGACATTTTTAACATAGTGTGTAGAAAAACCAAGAATGGGAAAAGCTTGTTTTACTGTCAGGAATTAAAGAGCTGAATCTATGCAGCTCCAACACGGGGAATTAAAAATTTGTTTCTCTGTAGTTTGTATGTGTGTAAGTGAAAATTTTTGATAATGTCAATGTTCAAATCCCAGAGTCTCAAAGCCAGTCTCAAATAGCAGGCCCATTTTAAGAAGCAAGGCTAATGAGACACTAAACATGTTTCTGTAAGAATATTGTGGATTTCCCATGGAAAAGATTTTTAAATAAATATTAGATGCTTTTCCAAAAAGTATGTTTTTGCAGTGCAAAATAAACAGCAATGGTTTGAGGATGGACTGAGTAGGGAGAAATTGTGTACCCTTTGTTATACAGAAAGTAAGAACAAATTATGAAAATTACCTTTTTCTGAAGTTCATGTGAAAGGATTGATAAAGTGGTTGTTCATAAGTGATATGAGTCAGTAATCATCCTGGTATTTTAAAGAAGTATAATTTTTAACTTTGTAAGCCTTTTCAACTATGTATCTGAAATTTGATTTTGCAATGCTATTTTATTTTAGTTGTTTCCTGAAATTTTATTTTGCAATCATGTTAAAATGTAACAGTGGAATTTCCAGGTATGCATGCAGAAAGTGAAGGGGTAACTACCATTTGTGTTAACATTTAAGTTCTCTGTTTAAAACAGACACTTTGTTGGAATTGTCCCACTTTTTACTTTTCATCACTTCTTCCTTCTTTCTACTTGGTTTGCTTAATTTTATTTTGAGGACAAATTTCTACACTTGCTAACAAGTGTACAGCTATGTAAACCAAATTCTGATATTTACAATAGTGCCTTCATCTGTTAAAACAAAAAACTCCCCATGCGTTGCTCTGTCTTGGTACTGTTCAGGCCTAGCAGCTGGCTTTGATGAACTCTGCAAACACAGAGCAATTTCCAATTGCCTGGGTCATTCCTCACCTGCTGATTTTGCCTTAAGCATGGCATGACCATCTTCACTGAAGATCAAGTGCAGCTTCAAGGTGATTCTATTTGTACTAGGGTTTTCCTGAAAAAATCTGTTATTAAGTTCTGATCTGTGGCAGGAACTGACACCTCTAGCCCTTTGTTCTTACCTGCTCCTTCTTTAACTCCATTACTTGTTGTTTGTAAATAAGAAAAATGCTTCTTGACTGGTTGGGAGATTTTGAGTTTGAACTCAATGAAGGCAGTTTTTGAATTTGGATGTCAATTTTGATGATTCTTACATATAAAGAGTCTGGTACCTGTAAAGAGTAACTGGTAGTCTGCAGTCAACAGAACAATGTGCCACAAACCTCTTCAAGTTCCAGTTTTTCAGAATTCAGAATTGTCTTCTTTTAAATTAAACCAAAAATAAGTACATACAAGCTTTGTCTAATTGGCTTGTAACATCTCCAGGAAGTCAGTACATCTCTAGGAAGTTGATCATAATGAGCTGGTTCCAGCATTACTGGGTTAAACCCCTTTATTTATACATCATGGCAGTCCTCCATTCTCATATAGCCTTTTTCTAGGCTGTTTAAATCCCTCTTCCTTCAATATTAGGAAGACACTGGTAACTGTGAAGTCCAGTTATTAAATTCTGAGGCTCAGTGTGATATCTCATTAGCCAGTGATGGGACCATTTTAAACTGAGCAAGCATCTTAGATGCTTGTTAAACCTTGAAACTACCACTTTTCATCATCTTCTCCAGAAACAGACTTCAAGGAACCATAATGTTGCTGATGTGTACACACTGTAATTATTTACAATGCATTTTAATAAATACTTGCCTGATTTGCCTCTTTAAAGGAAATTATATTTATTTGAATAGATTCATGTCTAAAATAGGATCCATGCATTTTAAATATCTACTCATTTCAATCTATCAAATAACAATTGAACAAGAAATTCATTGAGAATCATCCCAATTCACAACAGAACAACAATTCAGACAGGATGATAGAAATAAAAATAATCAAAATATAATCAGTAAAAAAAAAAGCTTGGTTTGTATTTTCAGTCACCTCAGATGGTTTTATGGAAACTGTGTAAGAGTAAACTACAGGGGGCAGCAAATATTAACCAGATATCATATGAAAGCCAATACACAGAAGAAAGACTCCCTCAGAAGTCCTCCCTGGTGCACTTTAGTGCCCTGTCTCTTGTAGATTCTGGAAATTATTTTTCAATACTTCTTACTAAATCACTGATTATATTTAAAAACTAGCCAAATTACTTTAATATGGTTTTGGCTCATCTTTAGGCAATGAAACAGCACTGGTCAGTACAATGTTTTCAAAGCACTTTTTTGTCTGAAACATCTGGGCACTCTCACTTAATTGTTTCCATTCTTCTGTTAAGAACTGTTATATTTTTTTCCCTTTTTTAATACTTTTGCATCAACAACATTTTAAATAACCTGCTAGAGCTCACATTTATGTAGTGAAACAGTGAGTAAAGTGCAGACTATCTCTTACCTTCACAATATACTTTGTCTTTTTTAAATGTTCTTTTCCACAGAGACTTGTTTACCTGACGTGGGTTATAAACTTAGTATGAGTTTCTTGATTCAACAAATATAAGACTAAAAATCAGACAATGGTGACTGAATTGCAAGAAGTATATGAACTCAATAAATCTAGGAAGAGACAGCTAAGTTATTTTGATACATTTTAGCTCTACCTTTGTGCATTCAGTGTGCCCTATAAATATGAAAACAAAAAGCAAATTGCTGGGGTTTTTTGGTTTTTTGTTTGTGGCTTTTTTTGTCTTTTTGTTTTGTTTTGTTTGTCCATTTGTTTGGGTTTTGTGACAATTCTTGTGTTCAGAGAATTCCTTCTTCAAAAGAAAAAATAGCAAAATGTAGTGGTTAAATTTGTTAAAATTGTAATATTTTGCTTCCGGACACCTGCTTCATGGCTATGGATATCATTTTTAATCTTTTTTTTTTGTAGAACAGATTTCTCAAATGCTGGAGTATCCAACACATTTATGTTCTATATGCCATAGTATTAGAAATTCTATTACTATTCTTATAGTCCTTTTATCCTATTTTGGATAATTCTTAAGTAGCTTTGATTTATTTTTAATTTAATCTAATATTTTAAATTAGGATGTGCGCCCGTCAAGCTATACTTTTGTGTCTTCTGTTCCTTTCATGTAATTATTTTTGTGAATATCTAAAGAAAGCAATAATAATCACCGCTTATTGACATGCTGCAATACAGAGAGACCTAAAAATATTCCAAGACATGGATCTTATCTTGCATTTCCCATAAACACAAGCAGTCACATCACAAACCCTTCTGCAGATTGAAAATATTGCAAACCACATCTGCATGTAACTCATCAATTAACTACAGTCATCAACTTAAATGCAAATCAATACACATACTTCCAGAGTTGTTCAGAGATTTAAAAGAAAAATTAATCCTCTTGTAAGGATTATGATTTATCATGTAATTCTGATGAGATCATATATCACATATACATATCCACATAAATATGTTAGATGCTAATATATATAAATAAAAAATAGACATATTCATACACAGAAAAATTATGGAACTGATTAGGATGTTTCTAACACTTAACCTTCTCTTTTACACCACTGGAATTGCATCGCTAGCACAAGCAGTCTAGCAGTAAGGAAGTAGTAGAAAAGAAGAGTATGAGAGATTATCTGTCCTTGGACAAAGATACTATCAAATGACAACCTGAAAGAATAAGAAAATATTCTCTTTGTTAGCCCAAGCTCATCACGGCTTCATGTCAAGGAAGAAATTTCCTCCCACTAGGAAGAAAAAACTGTTCCACTTGGAAAAATAAACAGAGCCAAGTGATACTTGAACAGATCTGACAAACAGTAATATGCTTTGGTTTAGGAAATCCAACTTTTCTGTGTTTTTAGAAACTCACCATTCTCTACTTCACTATTTTTATTCTGTTTTCAAGCTTAAGTTTGCCTTTGGCATGTGTCATGATTTTACAGAACACAATCAGGCATGACCTTTCAGTTTGGAAATCAACTTTGTTGGTATTTGCACAGGTGGAAGTAGCACTATATCGGAAACATAAAGTCCCCACAGATTATGAGCATAATCTCCTTTAATGGTATGCCAAGTTCTTTTTCCTCAAAAAAATCACAAAAGTTAGAAATCACAGGACACTTTTTAAAGTGTATCTTGTTAACAGAGTTTTCTGTCTCTTATGATGATTT
>VWYP01030090.1:135-23317 GCA_013400435.1 Pycnonotus jocosus
AGGGGGAGAAAGAGGAAAGGGGGAATGTTTGGAGTCATGGCATTTGTCTCTCCAAGTAAGCATTACACATGATGGGGCCCTGCTCTCCTGGAGATGGCTGAACACCTGCCTGCCCGTGGGAAGCAGTGAATTAATTCCTTATTTTGCTTTGCTTGTGTGCATGGATTTTGTTTTCCCTATAAAACAGTCCATATCTCAACCTAGGAGTTTTCCAGCTTTTACCCTTCTCATTCTTTCTCTGATCCCACTGCTGGAGATGAGTGAGTGGCTGCCTAGGGCTTGGTTGCTGGCTGGGATTAAGCCACAACACCAAACAAAGCCCAAACCAAACCAACAAACAAACAAACCAAACAAAATTTTAGTTCTTTGAATAATCTTTTTATTATGCTGTGAAGTGTGTAGCAAAAGAAAAAAGCAATTCTGTCCAGGTCTGGAGAGAAGAAAATTCTTTTTCCCCTACAGATTATTTTCTTATTCTTGTGGGTTTGCTACTATTTGCAGAATATTTTACCTAACTTTCATCATAAAGAGATGATCCAAACCAGATTTCCTATGGAGAATATGTCATTATAAAGCCAAGCTAAGTATTAAAAAATAGAAACAATCAGTTTTGAGGACTCCAATTTATCTGCGGGATTTAAATGCAATTGAAGATGTCATCACTTTTTATATCCAAGTAGCAAGAGACAAAAGAAACAAAGATAAACTGATGCACAAGTGAAAAAAAGTCTTTAGGACATTAAGCCAATTCAAAACAACACAGAAGTAATCAAAACTGAGTCAACAAGCCAAATAAATCTGTGTAAAAGAAAATTACATATTAAATCTGAGGCAGTTTACAGAATGGATGATGGTAGATATAATGTGTTTACATATGAGTCTGTGAGATTATAAAACAAGATATGGAATAATAGTGTTGGTTAAATCTCAAAAGGGTTGGAGGTGTTTTTTAGCTAGAATAAGCATTTTGGCTGCTTTTCCAAATCTTCTCATGGTTTCAAGAAGTTGACAAACAAAATAAAATAAAACCAAGGGAAAAAAACCAAACCTACACAAAGGAAGAATATACACAGAAATCCTTGCACCTTCTTATTCCAAGTGTCTCCTTTTGCCTGTTCTGGTATATCTGCTAATGCTTCCCAGAGGTACATAACAAGTGATAATCACCCTAACATTTCTTCAGACATTTTGATTTCTAGGTAACATCTCACTTATGAATGTTTACGTGTACATGTTCTTCTTCCAGAATAACCAGGTCATTTTAAAAACTTCTTGTTAGGGAAATACGTGCATTATCACCAAATATATTCATATGTAGACCAACTGAATAGCTGATGTTGAGAAAAGTGGATAGTTGAGGAAAAGTAAAACATTCAGATTTTTCTTTTTTAATGGGAATGAAGGAACAGGATTGTTCCTGTTCCAAATAATGGCAGATGCTTAACTTGGTGTCAGAAGATGAAAATGCAACAAAATGTTATAAATAGAGCTGCTCAAGAGAAAAGGAAACCAGATGAATTACATGTTCTGCATCTGCCTGAATTATGGGTAACACATGGGTGTTACAGCTAAGGCTGTAGCACAGCAGCTCTCCAGTTAAAGGTGCAATTAGACTCTTGGAGGCTGAACCTAGACAGCACTGCGATCAGAAGTCCTGGTTTCTCAATTTTCCTCACAACATCTTTTTGGTGCATGCCCAGAATGCTCCCAGCTTTCCTTTGCCTGCATTTCCAGGTCTTACCCCATTACAAAACATGGCTTACATGGATTCAAACACAGGAATGCTCTTCTTTGCTTGCAGTGACTCAGCTGAGTTTGGGACAGCAGCAGGACCAAAAAGCAGCCAGAAGAATCTGAGGTTGTCAAGATTGTGCCCCTAGATTGTGCCCCTATATTTTTTGCAGTGAATGGGCTTGGAGATGCTAAAGAAGTTTTATCTGCTCCTTTGTCCCCCTTTGAGTTTCCTAAACTTTTATCTCTTTTCTCTTTCTGGAACAGAGTCCTAGGTTGCTAAATCTCCAGATGTAGTTGTATGTCTGCACTTCACACTATCTCTGCATTTTACTGTGTGGAATGTGGGCTATCTCCCTACCTAAAGCAGAGCTATGGGTACTCCAGATAACATTGGTCCTTCCCATTATCTGTATTTATATTTGACATACTTGCCAAAGCTAGTAGCTGCCTCCTTTTACCACTACCCAAGAATAGCTTTTAGGATACTTTATGATAAAAGTGCTTATATATAGGAGAAAATTTGTGTACTTTGATGGTGTGTCAGCCATCAAGTTTCTTTTTACAGATAAATGTTGTATTTGTTTAACGTTAAGATTGCTAGAAACGTAGTTCCCAGTCCAGCACTGTCTATATTTCAGTCTTCTGTCCCAGTTGGAGCTAGGTGATCTTTAAGGTCCCTTCTAGCCCAAACTATTCTATGATTCCATGATCAATTGCTCTGAATTACTCTGTGAAGCAGTCCCTCCCTCCTACTGCTGGCTAAGTAACAAGTTTAAGGAGATTAACATCCTACATTCCGTGCCTAAAATCAGTTGTGTAAATGTCACTCTTTGCACTATTTCTGCTGTAAACTATGTAAAGCAACCGCAAGCACAGGGTATTAATCACAAGCTCCCAAAGTACTTTGTGTCAGCAGCGAGAATGACAGCTTCCACTCAGAAGATGAGGCCCACTGCGTGCATCTGCTGTAGTATCTAGGGAAACACCTAAAACTGAAAGAGATGAGCTCTGGTAAGAACAAAAACGCAAATAGCAGACAGAAAACCACTGACAGTTTCCAGGAGCAGGAAAATTACATTAGCTTCAAAGTGAGACTGTGTTTAGAGCCAGCATGTATTTCCACAGCTATTGCCAGATATCAGTTCTAGGAATCTATAAACAGCAAAGACCATATCTTAGTTTTGGCTTTGCTAGACAACGCTTTCCATGATGTCTTTAAAGGACTAGGAAGGAACTTGAGAAATTTAAAGAGATTATGGCACGTGAGCATATTCTTAAAGTACCTAGCAGTAAAAGCCACAAATTTAAGGATATGAGTTAAAGAAAAACCCATGATTTCAAAGTAAAAGAGGATATGCAGTCAGTTGTAGCCAATTAAAAGTTATTTTTGGTGAGAGATGTACTTTGATTACACTCCTGGATTTATTCTGTTGAGAAACATGTGTTCCATATTTTGCACGTCTGTTTTCCCAGATGCTTAAAATCTATTCACCAGATAGACACACTGCAGAAAAAAAAAAAAATCATCCTCTGTAGGTAGAAAATGTGACTCTATTCCCTAAGATATCACATTAGGCATAGGTTTTAGTCATTTACATTTTCCATCATGGAGCATTATCTTGGTACTGGCTGAAAATTTTCATTGTTAATTATTGTAATTGTAATTTTTTTTCTACTTCTAATAGGTGAGTTTCAGTCATCTATCAACAGGGGATCACAGATCTACCTACTCTCTGCCATGGATGCTGTACAATTGGCAGGTTATCTATTTGACTCTTGAAAAAAAAGCACAAGGAATTAAAGTTGTCAGGAGTTGCAAATAGGTGAGGTACAGAGTAAACAGCTGGATTCTGAGAGATCTTTTACAGATGTGAAACAGCTGTGCTCCTGAAAAATCTTGAAGAGGCAGAGGATGATACCTCCAAATGATCTTTATGTAGAACTCTACCTAACAGACAATAAGAGGGCTCATTCAGTTCAGGTATATTTTAGCTGAGGAAAGCTTGTGAATTGTAATGTCTGCGTCTGCAGCACAGCTGCAGAGCTGTGGCATCTCTCCAGGTTTCAGAAAATTTTTCGCATTTGTATAATACTCAAGCACCAATTCTGTGAATCACTGGGGGCTGACTGGAGGCTAAGGGAATTTCATTTCTCACTGTCACTCACTTGAAAGCCAGACCTGGCCTTAAGAGTATTCCAGTCATAGAAAAAAGTAACCACCACAACAAAAGGCTGAACAATCATTTTTGGCTGATTTTGACTATTTTCTGAAATAAAGAGGATTTGGGTACAAAACTACAACAAAATGAATATTACTAATTTATAAACTACAGAACAAAGTGCCACGTTCTTTTCTTTCTATTCTTTTTGTTCTCATTTCTTTTTGTCATTTTGCAGGTAAATATTCATAAAATATTTATCAACAGTCTCATTATTTTTAACTAGAATATATTATGGAGACAGCTGAGATGCAATGAGTTTTCTGTCAGACTGTAGTTGGTCTTCAAGTGCAGTGTATACTGCCTTATTACTGAGAGATGATATTGCTTTTCAGGACCACTCTGAATAATACTTAATAATAACAACCCAAAATATCCACACCCAGGCCAGAAAGGACTGCATGAACAGCCTTCTATTTTCTTTAAATCTTTTTTTTACCTCTTCTCACAGTATATATTTCTCTAATTTGTCTGATATTTTAAATATTTTATGATTAGTTTAACACTGCTTTCCAAGTAGTGCAGAAAAGGCTCCCAGAGCACAGTGATTGTTTCCCAGGACTGTTCAGATTAGCCTGCTAAGGACAGGTGTCAATTTTCATTAGACCCTGGTGAAGAAACAAATTTCTATTTGTTGCATTTCTCACAGTCCTCAAAATTAGGAAGACCAGGCATACAAATGTAATTTTGCTGACTGTTTCATATACAAAGTATTCAATCATGCAAACACTTAAACACATGCTTGGCTTTACACACATGAATAGTCTTATTAAAGTAATCTATTACTATTTTAAGGGTGAAAAAAAATTCCATTTAGACCTCTCCATAACTAATGCTACCATTATATTTTATAGCTTAATGAACACATATAACTTAAATATACTTAATGTTTAATTACAGGTTTGCCACTGAAAGAGCCTAAGAGAAGAGTTATAAAGATATTCCAGTAATCTGGAATTTATGGTAAACTCATTATGTCCTTGACATGGAGAAAACTCACACCACATTATCTGTAATTTGACATGAAACCTACAGTGCATTACAGCATCTGTGTAAAGTGAAAGAAGGTAAAGGCTATGCAAATCAAATTGGTAGCTTTGAACTTGTTTGCTGGTGTAAATAAAAAGAAAATACAATCACCTTAAAACATATGTGAGATAAACAGCCAAATCCTCTTTCAGTGATCATAAAATGAGTATAAAATTAAATATGTATTATAACTTCAGCCCAAGAAGAAAATTTAAAATATAATAAAAATCCAGGAAATGCAACTGTGAAAGCAAGGGGACTCTATGACAGGAAAATCTGTGTGACTATGTTATTCTCAGTCAGAGAGTTTTGATGTAAAAACACACATAAATCCAAATCCAAGTGCAAACAACTGCCACACTGCCTAACAAAAAGAGGATCACCATAACAAGGATGGATGTCAGTAGCACATACTGCAGACTCCAAAAGCAGGTCAGAAAGTACACGCCAATATTGGACCTATGAAACTGCCACCAAAGTGAGCTAGGCAGCACAGCAGACAATGATCTATCCCCAAAGTCTCTGGACACTGATGTTTAAACAGAAGGGCTGTGTCAGGCTGGAAGGGATGATACAGAGTGGTTTAATAGCTACTTTTCTGTTGTTACAGCAAGAAAACAAATAACTGAGTATCAGTATAGGTTTTCATTGTTATTTGGGGGGATTATGGGGACTTATAAAGGTCTGGTTTTAGCTGAAATTTTGAACTACTTAAGTACTTATTTTTTGGCTGTTGTTGAGACTGTTTCTCACATGTTAGCATAATATGAAATTAGATAAATGGATGTATTATGTGGTGATTCACGGTATTTCAGAAAAGTGTTTTTGTAATGATCATATATGTTGCTTGAAAAGTCTCAAAATTACACTTCCTTTTGGTACAAAAAGCTTATTTTTCCATAATGGTAGCTTGATACCATGTGGGTGGAATGAGTGGTTCCCAGCGCATTAGCAAAGCACTGGTATATAATATTTTTGTTTTCTGCAGTTGTTCATTATATCTTGAAGTAAAAGAGCTATTGAATTGTATGCACAATATATATATACACATATATACATCAATAAATTGTAATTCTCATTTTTGCCATAATTCATTAGTACTGCACATTTGTTAACCGCAAGCAACATCAGGCACCTCTTTTGCACTTAATACACCACATAATATGTCTGGGACTAGATGGTATTTCTGTTTTTCTGAGAAGCCCATATAAGCATCCCAGTAAATATATTCAAAATGCTTCCTCTCAGAGAATCACAACATGTGCAGAGTCGGAAGGTATCTCTGGGTGTTGTCTAGTCAATCTCCCTCCTCAAAGCAGGGTCAGCTGTAGCAGGTTGACTCTCAAGATTGTGTCTCTTGATATGACAGCCGCTCCAAGCCCTTAACCCTCTTTGTGGCCCTTTGCTGGACATGCTTCAGTATGTCCATATCTCTCTGCTCTTGGCAGCACAGAACAGGACCAAGCATCTAGATGTATCTTTAATCCAGGGCTACAAGTTCAGTGAGGTGTTCACCGGAAACCCAGGTCTTCTTCTGCCAAGATGTTTTTCAGACTGTTGGCCACCACTGGATGTTGGTGTCTGGGGTAATTCCAGCAAAAGTTCATGACTTTGCAATTCTCTTTGTTGAAATTAATGACATTTCTGTGGGCCTCTTCCTCCAGCATTTTGAGCTTCCTCTAAATGGCACCACCTGAACTGGTCAATTTCCCTGATTTTATATCTTCTGCAAGCTTGCTGAAGGTGCACTCTATCCCACCCGTCAGGTCATTACCAATGTGGCTAAATAGTTCTGGCCTAGGAGCAGGCCTGAGGGTACACCACTGGGGCTGGGATGCAGCTGGACTTTGTGCCACTGCTCACAAGCCTTTGAGCCCAGCAAGTCAGCCGGTTTGATATCCACCTCCTTGCCTGATTATCCAACCCATACTTCATCATTTTGTCAATGAGAATATGATGGAAGGCAGTGTCAAAAGACTTGCTGAAGGTGAGATAAACAATATCCACTGCTACCCTCATCCATTAAACCAGACATTTCGTTGTAGAAAGATATTGGGTTGGTCAGGCATGATTTTTCCATTGTAAAGCCAGGGTGATTACTCTCAATCACCTTCCTTAAGTCTCTGAGCTGTTTACTCCAGAAAGCACATAAAGGTTTATGAACTTCACCCTCATAATTGTGATCAGTTTATAGCTGTTATGATATGGTAATTGTGAAATTCTTATACTTACCAATCTCGGCACTAAAAGCAGGATCTTGATGTAAGCGTGGAGCCTGTGGTTAACAAAAAAAATGAGAGTAAGAGAAGTCCAGACAAGATTTATACTAAAAGATGGGTTTGGAAGTGCTATTTGGAAAGCAGTTGTCTATCTTTTCAGGCTGGCCAGATATAAGCAATGTTTTCTTTCTCTCCTTTGCTGTAGAAGTTAAATGATTAGCAAGATGTGTTTGGCCACAGCTGAGCAACTAAATCAGTGAAAGATTATGATCTCTTGATAACATTGCTTCTCTAGTCTATCTAATCAATGTAGCAGTATTCCTGTAAGATTCTCTCTGGGCTGGCAGCAATTGCTCAAGCACTATGTGATTGTAAGGTTGCAGCAGCACAGAAAGTTACATTGCAAAGAAAAAAACATTTTCAAATTATGATAAATCATGTTTACACAGCATGGGAAAATGTTTGGATAGTTCAGATAGTTCAGTTATTAGAGTTCTCAAGAACAGGCTGCAAACCTATTCTATAAAAACATTGTCATATTTTTCCTCTCTCCTTACAGTTTAAAACAGAACAATAAGATTATCACAATGTTTCTTTCCTTTAATTACATCTAATTATATACAATATATTTACAGAGTGACTGCAATTGTACATCAACAGTTGGTGTAAATCTCTGCTCTCCCCTGTATTTGCTGACTTTTGAGGAGTCTGTTTTCCAAACCAAATTTCTTTCTCCCCTGTATTTGCTCATTATTGGAAATCTGTCTGCTAATGCAGCCCAGTGTCTATCAGTGCTTTCATTAAGAACCCTCTGTTTGGCGTTTGTAATTCAAATGTTCCCATCATTTTAAAGCTGAATTAGAAGCAGTTTCCGAGCCAAAGACAAGCTTCCATAATCACCCTTGAATATGGTTTCTTTTCTTTTGAGCACACACAATATTTGGACAAGTTATCTAGAATAACAGAAATCCTGAATATTACTGGATTTAGATTCCATTTCTCTATTCCTAAAGCACAGATCAAGACTTTTCAATCTCAATACTTTATTTGAGAACTAATTCATGACACCAATCTTAAATATAATTTAGATAGAATGGTTTGCAATTGCTTGAAGAAATCCTGTTCAAAGAAAATTATAAATGTTTAAGTCCATATCTTTATTCTGAGAGTCCTGTGGTTTGAAATTTTGTCTTATGAATGAGGTAATTTTCTTTCATGACAAGGAATATGCAACTTGCTTTGATTAGGGAATTTTGTTCATGTGAGTTAGAGTGTCCCTCTGAGATTTTGTATCACAGATTTGTTATTAAAATCTCAAGTACTTTTGCAAAAGAGTGCTGCTGTTTTGGTGAACTTAGTATGCTGCTGTCATCTTCCTGATATAGTTTCCACCTTCAGTGGGATCTGATGGTTCAATATTCAAATATTACCTTTTTCTTACTGGCATACATCCATTTATGTATTGTTTGTGATAACATTGGTCACAATGTGAAAGATATCACATAATATCGAATTAAAATTTTTCTTGGAAATTTTGTGTTGTAAAGGGTTTGAAAAGTTCCAAAGAAAAGGGAGCTCACCCTCAACCTCTGGCATATGGACATCCCCCAAGCTGTTGGACACACAGAGCAGTAAGCAGATGATCTCTTATGCAGTGGATGTGAAAATTTTCTGACTGAGGATTTCAGCCCATGTCTGTCACATTTCTTCCGATTTGGTGTAGTGTGACATCATGCAATAAAAACAAAACAAAACAAAACAAGACCAAAAACCACCAAAAAACCAACAACCCCCCCCCCCCAACCCCCCAAAACCCAAAAAAACAAACAAAAAAACCCGCTGAAACTCATTACTGTACTGCAATTCTTTACTAAGGAACAGAGTTCTAATAAGAAACAACTCTTGGGACACTGTAGTCTTAATCTGTAGTCTGTAGTCATTTATTACTGAGCAGTATGTGTATAATCATCGTCTACCACCTGATACTCTTTCATTGTTTCACAAGGTTTTTAGATTATTATTCTAGGATGAGAATAGGTGCTATGAATTCAAACTGAGAACTATTTTAATTTTGTCTTCCATTACCCATTTGGGTGGCTACAGGCTTTGCTGGAAGAAGGGATATTTTTGTATCCAGAGTAGCTGTGAGTGAGATAAATTCATAAATATGCACTGACATGTGATCTCTGAAGCTGGGCACATGCAGCAGAACTGTTCAGCTGGGGATCACCAGGGGTGGAGCCCAGGCAGGGCAGTGCAGGAGCCAAGGCAGACAGCAAGGCAGGTGGCACCGTGCTTGCTCCCAAAGGGTCATCAGGATCATCATGAGCCCAGGCAGGGATCAGGTATGCTGGTGGCACTGCTTTTGCTCTACCCACAGGTAGAAAAATACCAGTGGAGACAGAGCAAGACATGGCAACCCAGGGCAGCATCTCAAAAGTTCTTATGAATGTATATATATACACATGTCTACTCATCCTTTACTGATTGTAAGAAAATTAAAACAACACATTAGCAGAAATAGACTACTTAATGCCTCTTTTTATTAAAACTTTTGTCTCCTATTGGAGAAAGGTCATCATCTATCTGTTACTCTGTTAGACAAGCACTCTGACTCCATTCACACAGGTCTCCTAAATTCCAAACTCTCATTGCAACCACCAGTGCATGCAAGACATGTGAATTTTTTTTATTTCTTTTCTGAAGAAAAATGCCTACAGTGATGTATCTATAAAATTTTCAGCATGGAGAAAAATTCATATTTTTGCCAGACAAAGTTTAGCTTGGTTAAAAAATGTGCACGTGTACCTACGTGGTTAGATTTTTAGAATAAGAAAGAAAGAAAGAAAGAGAGTGAGGCCAGATTTTTTAAATTAAATGCCATTTCCTAAAGCTCCTTTAATGGACATACATTTTGCACATGAGGAGGAATTTAGACACTATAGTTAGGCAGAGAGTAGAATCTCTACAGTCATTTTCACCAAGAAGAACACAAACATTTTCTTGTCATATGAACATCAACTGGTTTATTTCTATTTTTTTCATCAATAAACAAAACAAAAAATACTCCAAACCCAAACATCAATCATCAAAAAACCAAAACCAACCAACCAAAAACCAACAAATAACCAAATCATCCAAAAAGTCCAAGACTCGTGTTGTGTTGCATTGTTATTTTCTCTTGTAACTAGAATTACCTTTTTGTTCACTGGTAACATTGTCAACATTTCATGTTGTCTCTCTAAGCAGTAAAGGAGGGCTTGGAGATATTCATATGTGAAAGGTGAAACAGCTGTTATAACAGAAAGTTACTAAAGTGTAATGTGTAAGTGAAACATTAGCATAACTTATAATTTGTGTGATTGGAAGGGGGCACTCAACATCAGACTCTTGTTAATCACCAGTTATTCAGAACTGGAGTAGGATACTGATATCTCTTTGCCACAGAATCCCTGCTTTCAAATAGGTGGAAAAAAAAAAAGAAATAGTTAGGGACAGAGGGAAAAAAGTTCTAAAGCATCAGCCCTTAGTTCCCCTGAAGAAAAAAAATAAAGACTGGTGATTTTTTCACATGTGATATTTTCTTAAATTCTGCTAGCCTCCAGTAACAAAATTTCATTTTATTTTCTCAAAGGAATATAAACTCACTTATTTACCCTGGAAGCCTTGCAATTAACAGAAGGTAACTCAATTTGGCTCTCAATCTGCCTGTGAATTTGTGAACTTAAAACTAGCAACTGCTTAGATATCTTTATCATGACCTTACAATGTTTACTTATGACAAGAAAACATATCACCCACCAGTGCTGTGTATTTTTGGGGCCAGTTCTTCAAATTTTAAAGCAATGGACAAGGGAAGTAAATTTTAAGTGGAATTTTATTCTGTTGCTCCCAGCTCTGAAAACATAGTTATTAACAGAGCATCAATCAGCAACTGCTTCTTCTAGGAGACAAATTCTTGATCCAAAGATAATTTTATAAGCAAATCTGAATTTCGATACCATGTCTTTCCTGCAAATATTTCAAATGGGATAATGATTGGTCTAGTAATAAATAATAAAGAGAAATTATTATTATTATTATTATTTCCTCTGGAAAGCTGACCAGAGTCAGCTGTTTAAGCATCTAGGGTCCAAGACAGATGTGCTACAGTTGAGGCATGTGAGGACAATGACTCCAGTGGGCTACTGAGGGATAAGAAATCTGCTGGAAAGCACTGTCTCTGGGAGTGTTTTGGGGTAGCTGATGGTAACCTGCAGTGCTGAGATCAGGAAAGCCAAGAATAAGTTTCAGAATGTAAAGGAAGTAAAATGGTGGGAGGGTCACTAGATCTGAGTACCTAGACACTCATGAGGACATTCAATTCTTTGAGGAGAAAGATGATTTATTTATTTTATATGTGCAACTAACTTGGGCCAAAGACCTCATACAAAAGGAGCAAATCTCTCAGCAAATCTATTAAATGTGGGTGAGAAAGGTGCAACAAGTTTCAGTGGCTAAAAGTAGGCAATTATAATATGTTGTGGTTTATCACCAAGAACTTAGGTGAAAAATTGCTATCAGGAACCTTGGAGTCAGTTTACTCTGAAATTATCTAGATGTGAATTTTAACCTATTTCCAAGAGAAAGTCTATAAGTTTTCAGTAAATATCTAGGGTAAGTAGCGTTAGTTGTTCCTTCCCGCTTTAGTATCTTTGAATGTGTTATCCTTTGCCTTGAAAATATTCTTTCATGGGCCGTAATTTTATTTCTCTCAGGAATACCATGGAGCTTCCTGCCATGCACTTAGCAAAATGTCAGTATTTTTAAGAAAACTAACCAAATGTCCAGGAACACTTTTGTTAGTTTTCCCCTACTGTGTAGTTGACAGAAAGTTTTTTGGCAGTATTTTCTGTCTTTTCTTGTCCTTGTGCAATAAGGAGGATGGAGGAAGTACAGCCAGTAGAGAAAACACGACTTAGATGTTCTGACTTTTTCTTGTATTTAGAATTAAAATTACCCCAATTGCTGACTAGGAATTATGTCTAGGAATCCTTCCAGCACACTAATTGATACAGTTTGGAATGGCTTACCTGTGTAGGAATTTTATGCTTGGTGATACCTATGAAGACTCTTCATTAATGGGATTGGTTTTCCCCATTTTTCCTCTCAGTGGTTAACAGATATGGAGACCCCAAACCTGTAAATAATTATTCTGTCATTAATGGACTCATTATGGCATCACCTATAAGTTAAAGCAAAGGAAAATCCATGGTATTTAGAAAATATGAGTAGATAACTTCCTATAGAACTATATGTACTTATTATAAATCTTATTTTATATTTTCCATCAAGAATCTTTAAAATAATCTGGAAAGATAAGAAGGTTATAAAATTATAGTAAGTTTCAAAGATGAATAGTGACAGAAAGATAGAAAGACAGAAAGACACTTGCTAAGGATTGTTTATGTTGCGAGAGAATTTACTCCAGGATAAATCTTATGTGTTTTAACAGTTACTTTAAATCCAGGCACTATTTTTAATGAGACCTGATACATTATTTAGGGTCTTTGAATAATATAAAAGGCTTGTCTTAATTCATGCAATTCCTTTTTAAAAGTATCAATATTCACATATGTTCAATTAAACATATGAAAAAGTTGCCATCTTCAAAATGTTCTCAGCAATGACAACCTGAATAGCTCTTTGACTGTCCTACCTACTCTACTTATGTTAAATTTAGAGAGAGGATTTCAGATATATGTGGCAAGGTTTAACAGTACAAGAAATATTTGACCAGGATAACACTAAATTTTTGTGGAAATCAAGTATAACTAATTTCCTGTAGGCAAGAGAAAAATGCATGACACAAGAAGGTTTCACTTTACACAATATTTGCAGCTAGGCTGAAAAAATGCAGGTTTTCAAACATAAAAAATATCAGCAATAATAAGAAGCTATGGAATTCATATAGGATTATTTGTTGGTTTCCCCCATGCTCTGATATTCTTTCTGCTTTTTTTTCCTGCCATCTACCTTATGTTCAAATCAATACCACCTGGTCCTTAGAAACACAGGTTTGTGAAATCCTGACTAATTTTCCTCTACAAGTGGGTGAAACTCAAAATAAAACTGTCTTCCAATCCATAAAAGAAAGACAGACCACATTAGGTTTATAGGAGGCAAAAAAAACCCCACAACATTTTGTGCCTCTTTAAAGGATTCTTTGTCCTGCCAGTCCCTGCTCAGAAGTAGCAATGGAGGTTCTTTCTCACATAACTTTCTCCACTGCAGGATTCCCAGTTGACTTGCATGCCTGTGACTTCCTTTGTTTTAAACCTGCCAGTGTGATACTTCATCATCACCATTTGCAAGTGTATACAAAAAGGCATAGTTTTAGAATAATTAGCGTCCTGTGACATAATGGGCATTTTAGTAGTGTCATGTTTTGCCTATTACTCTAACTTAAAAACATCATTCAGCAGATGATTTATGGCTGTAGGATTTCCTTTGCTCTCCAGAACGTGATAGTCTTCCCAGTTGTTCGCTGGAGATTGGAATTTGTGATTTATGGTTATATTATTTTAATTTTTGTCTCAAAAATGAGAATTGCCGAGAGGGACACTGTTTCTCCCCCAGATCTGTCAGTGAAAGAGCATTGGAATTATTCTGGCACATTGCAGTCATTCAAGAAATGTGTAGCATGTTCTCCTGAATTAATTCCCCCATATCCCTAATAATTACCTGACAAATTTCAGCTCTTTTTTAATGGTAAAGCACATATCTCTCATACCTGGAAGTATTGCTCTTTGGAAATATCCATAATATTGGTTGTCCTGACCAGAACCAAGGGCACACACTTCCTTTAAAAATTAAACCAAGAAAACCCCTAGAAAAGACTGTAATGTCAACATCCCAGTGTTCCTCATGCAGGTTGCTCCACTGTTCTGATTTTGTGTCCTTTATAATTACATCAAGTTGTTTAGAATAATGTGATCCAGTGTTGTGGGTTTGGGGTGTTTTTTAATTTGGGTTTTGGGATTGTTTTCTCATTTGGGTTTTTTATTTGTTTTGGTTCTTTTTTGGTTGGTTGCTTTTTTGTGGTATGGTTGGTAGGTTTAGGGGGGGTGGTTTGTTTTTTGATTGTTTGGGGTTTTTTAGTATTGTAAGTAAAACAGTGTATCTTCCCTTTAGTCTTCAGCAACAGAGGTTTGGGGGTTTATACAATGGACTCACACACATATACAGCAACACACTTCTGGCTGTGGCTGCAAGTTTGGGCCTGTAGTCTATGAAGCATCAAATGGCAAGAGCCTGTAAAATCATGCTATTTCATGTGGATCTGCCAGAGCACAGGGTTGGTGCCACAGGTACCATTTCAGCCATTGAGCTCAGTCCCTTGCAGGCACAGACCTGTAAGCAGCAATAAACAGAGGATCCGCAGAAACCTGAGATGTGCTGGGACACACCTACAGTCATGAACTATAAAACTAAAACCCATAACTAATTTAAGACTGCAAAAAGGGCTTCTGAATCCAAACCTGGCAATTATATCAATTGAACCTGAACAGAAGTGATAATTTTCCGTGTTAGCAAGACCCCCATCACACATTATCTCCTCTCATAGCTGATCTCAAAAGCATCGGAGGAAACAAACTCACCCATCATATTTTTCTCACTGGACATGCATCTAAAGTATAAAGGTTTTCCCAGCCCCATGGAAAGTCAGCAGAAGCACCAAAATTTTATGAATATTTCAAATAATATCAATTTAGCAACATGGCAGAGAGCAACTCCCCTCTTCATGTGGCATTCTCCGACAGATTCCAATATATCACAGGGATTAGAATGCACATTGCAATTTTAGGGTCCATCTTCAACAATGCATTTCTTCCTGTATACTTTGTTATCCCTTTGTTTGTAACAGACAATACATACATAGTTTAGCTGCAGGTTTTTCCATTACATGTATTCTCCTAAAATTTCTTGCTGATTTTGGAAAACAGAGTTTTAATTGAGCTGAAGTAAATTTTGTTTGAAAAATTATGAGATCCTTTTCTTACATGTTGGTCCTTTTAATACCTCTTTGATATTGTTATTGCATTTTAACCTTAATATCCTATTAGTAGAACTTTTTAAAAAAAATGTTGGTCTCATATACTTTTAAGAATTGAAACGTTGTATCAAACTGGCAATGTTTTGAGATTTTTTTTTTTCCGGAGGAACACTTTTGGAAAGTGTGGTAATTTTCAAGATGACCTGGAAAGGCATCTAAGGCATTGTAATACAACTTATCTGCTTAAGTGGTGACAGAGCTCCTTCTGAAGAATATATGGTGTATGTAATGACACCATCACATTCCAGAGGGAGAGGAACAGCTGGTGGTTTGAAGTGTGCAGGGGTACATAGGATTAGCAACATTTGATTTTGAGATGCTTGGTAAAATTGATATTTTTGTAACTTATAGGTTGTATATTCATTTTTCAGGGCCATAAACTCTATGGATAGGCAGAGCCATCATGAGCTAAAATCATACAATACACTTATGCCAGTTATATACTTAGAATAGAGGAAATTTACAAATATTACAAGTATAATTTCTAGTGTTCTGAGTTGTGTAAAAACTTCTGTGTGGGGGTCATCAGCAATAACCCTGGAGAACTATGATATTTTTGTGTCATAGTCCTATGCATAGGCACCCACATTAAGTCAAACATGTCTTGTAATTTTAATGCAATTGCAAACACAATTTTGCTGTGATTTACTTTAACTCTAGCATCTGTGTTTCATTGACTTAAATCATACTCAACATTTCTCAAGTGAAACCACAAGCTAACCAAAGCCGGTTTATTAAAATGTTTGTGTTCTTCTATAAATTTCTAAGCAACTTACAGAACATAAATTTAAAATTAGGAGGGGTTTCAAGACAGGGTTACTTCAGGGAGCAAGATTGGTTCTTGTGTGGTTGCAAATGTTCATAAAATGTTTGAACATACTGGAAAGTCTTGCATCTTCTCATCTCAGTGTTACAGAATGTGCTGCACTTTGCTGAAACTCTTCTAAAAACTGTTTGATTCCTAGCCTGCTACAAAACCTACCAAAACTTTATTGAAAGGTTAATAGAAGAATGGTGTGTTAAAACATGGTGAAAAAATTATTAGAGATTGTGATGTTCTCTTTGAAAAGTCTTTGAGTTCAAAACATATAGTAGAGTTCGCAGGAATTATTTAGGGAACATTTACACTGATTTTGGTATTTGTTTTTAGAGGTTTTGTTTTTTAATGCATTTCTTAAATTATGTAGTTTTTGTTTCTGGATACACAAATTTGTGTTTCTTAGGCAAAGAATCACAGCACGAGAAAAGGAATGAGAAGCAGAGGACTAGGAAAGAGTTACTTCCTTAGATTTTGCTGTCAATACATGGTTCTGTAAACTGCCTACTTATTGCCTATTGCTCTTATGCACTTTTTTTATTCTCAGGTATAGCCACTGATAGTTAAGAATTTAAAAGCTTGCAAGGGACCTCTATAATTTTCTTCTGTCTGATCTTGGTTTCAAGATCTTGCACAGCATCAGACCAGCATTTTTCTGATTGTTGTTCTGATTAATTGAAGCCTTTGCTACTACCTAGAATTATTGCCCTTCCAACCTAGAATTTGACTAGCACATAATCTTCCAGCCATTGCAAGAATTTGTTATGCCTCCTTATGTTTATCGAGCCATTTATAATCAGATATCACTTTTCTTTTTCAATACCTTCTCATAAGCAAAACAGAATTGGATTTTGCTATGCTTTCTTATTCTATAGAACCACTTTGAATCAGCTATCACTTTTCTCTTTTGATATGTCGTCATCAGCAAAACAGCCCTCAGTTGGAGAAACACATTTGACTCATCATCAGTAAACACAAAATTTTGATCACTGATTTGAATGTTGGAAGTGGAGAAAAAAACTCCAAAAGCATTTATGCAAGTACTTAAATAAAGATTTATTGTTCCCATTTCTCAGCCTAAAGTTTTTATATGTTTTCTGCAATTTGTGCTCAGTCCATCCGAGCTCCCCCAGCGTCGTGGAAGTGGTACAGCAAGCTGAGATGTTTTGCCCGGTGGCTTTCCCTTGTCCTGTGCCCTGTGGTTTCTTTCTGTTGACTGATGCTTCACAGATTTCTGACACCCCACGTGCAGCTGCATCTATGACTCTTGTTTGTGCTCTAGTGCACATCGTCTATGGGCTGCAGGTCCTTCAGGGATGTACCTACCTGCTTTTGGCATGAAAACCATCCCAGGAGCACATAGTCCTGTGTTTCTCCATATTGTCTGAGCGGGACACCACTTGCTGTTCTGATCAGACACATTTTAGCATGCAGTTCTAAAGTTTTTGGTTTTTTCCTCTGGTGCTTAAACAGATTTCAGCACTAACTGCAATAGCTTCCATCTGTCCTTCCAATCAGGTCACAACTGTGACGCCCAGCTCCTTAAACTTTTAAATTCTCTCTTTTATACAATATATACAATAACACACAATAATAACCCCACTGTTGCTGCTTTTCTGGATATACAAACAGGCTAATCTAGTTGAGTATCTCAAGATAAGGCCTGTCTTACAGACAACAGACTTTAATTGTACTTTTTTCACAGAATCATAGAATAGTTTGAATTGGAAGGGACCAGGATCATCAAATCCAAATCTTTAGTGAATGGCCCATATGGGTTTCTTACCCACAATGTTGGCTTTGTTAGCACCATGCATTTTCAAGCCCTTTCTCAGCTTTAAATGTCATTTTTAGAGAATTGAATGTGACATGCTGATATACTTCTATTTACCATGTGTACAAATGCCAGTCTCAATATTCAGATTTAAAGTTTTCCCTACTAGGATATCAGTCTTTATTTTGGTTGCTGCTTTGCTGAGCATTTTAACCTGAGACTGGTGTCCTGTGATTTACTTACATTTAACACATTTTTCCTTTTCTGAAGGAAAACAATACAGTATTCTTGGAACAATTTGGGTATTCTGTAGAAGTTCTTTATTCCTACTGTTTTATGTTGTGTCCCACTTGATTTAGAAGCTGTGCTTAGTAAGACTGATAATCCATTGCTTGAGGTCTTGTAGCTGGGGTAAAAGCTGTCTTACACGTAAATTCATTTGTGCAAATAAGTTGCAAGCAATGTCATTTCTATTTCACTTTTTGAGAAACCTGGGATAACAAGAGTGTTTTGTATCAGTCTTATGGGTTCAAACCAGAGCAGCTTTGCATCATATGAAGGTAACAGTCCTCTCAAAGACCACAGGAAATGCTTGCTGGCCTTGAACTTCATTAGACATCTTGCAGCAAACTCAGTTAGCACCACACATCCATTATGGATAATTATATTTCAGATATTTAGGAAGATAAGCTATCCAAACTGTGCTTCTGCTTGGCTTCATAGGACCTCTTGTAAGTTCAATGCCTCCAGTTATACATGGCAGTATAGCTGCTAGCTTGTGACTTTCATGAGCTGTGGCTTGCTGAAGGCTGGTGGAGCTTTTCTGCCACTGCTGACTTGCCTCCTGCTGCTGCATTATCCAGGCAAAACCTCAGGGGACAGGCCCCTGGGATGGCAGGATCACTCCTACACCTTTGATTCTCACATACAGAGCAGAGGTGTTGGGAGAGCTGACACTGCTATTCAGGTCTTTAGGCTGCAAGGAAAATAATTAAAATGTAGAATGTGAGAAGGCATTTTTTTTATTCTCCCTATTACCTGTTTTTTCCACTTTCAATCAACTTATTACTCTCAGGGTAGGAGAAACTTGTTTGCTATTGCTGTTCCAGTTAAAACAAAAGAAACTAAATCGTTTCTTCCAATTGCCTGCTGCACAGCCTCCTGTAACTACCTAATTGGCCCTCCATAACTGGCCCCTGGTTGAAACACATTCACTATTAGATGGGAGGTTTATGTAGGTCATCTAGTTTTCTGGAAAAGTTGGATTGTACTCAGTCATGAAACCAATCTACCTCATCACTGACCTTTCTGATTTGCTAACATTTTATCTCTGCCACAACAAACCTGGTTTTAAAGGAAAATTTATCTTTAGAACATCAATGAAGAAGAACTAATTTTAACATATTCAAAGCTTTAATGGACAATGCTATATGAAAAAACAGTCCACCTCTACATATTCATTCCAGGTAGTTGTTGATGTATGTATGGTCATGCATGGGTCTGTGGAGGTTTGACACCCTCTGGGAAAGCACAGGCTCAAGCCGCAAGTCAAGACCACATGTAACAGCTCAGGTGGGCATACCACTTGCATTAGATGCCTGTAAATGTGCAAAACAGTTGTTGTTTTTCTTCTAGGCTTTGACTTTCAGTGTTTTGGTTTATTGTTTAAGGCCATCTCTCATACTGCTTTCCTGCTTCCTCTCTGGATAGAGATATATATCTCAGATTATGATGCCAAAGTTTAATTGTTTTAGAAATAGAATTATGTTTATCATTATCTTGTTTTTAAATTTACTGGATGGGTAAAGAAACTTAAAGTTCTTCTGGTTCTTAAGCATTTTATTAACAGGATTTCTTTGCAATCCCTCACGGGGAAGTTGTAACTGCAGTGAGGTCTCCCCTCAGTCTCCTGCTCTCCAGGCTGAACAGACCAAGTGCCCTCAGCTGCTCTGCCCAAGGCTTGCTTTTCAGAAGTTTCACCATTCTCATGTCCCACCTTTGGATTCCCCTAGGCTTGCCTGGAAATGGACTCCATTATGTGCCAGAGGAACACTAGAAGTCCCTTTCCTTCACTGGCAGTTTGAGGGTTAAAGGGCTGAGAATCTGCACAATTATGGGTAAAAAATTAATGCATCAAAGCAGGGCTCATTAGAAACCTATGTGCATGGCTAGTTGGGCTACACAGGTTTACAGATTTCCTTCTGTGCTAAGATACCAGCCTTGTATGCACACATCAGGATCCCAGTAAATTACACTGAGAGCAATCAGATAATGTTGTTAATATGACTCACTTCACTGCAATTTCTTTGCTCCTCCCTGTATGATTAATTACAACCAAATTGATGTTGCCAGCAATGATTAATTTACAAGTTGAGTTGCAGAATAAATGAGCTAAGCAAAGCCGAGTTGGCATTGCCCCTCATTTAAGAAACTGCACAAGGGATCACAATTCACAGCTAACCTTGTGACCTATTACTGTATTTGCATAAGAATTGGCTGGGTTGAATAGCTGCAAACATACAGTTTATTATTTTTTGATAGCTCTTTAGAAAAAAAAATTCGTTTAGCTAAATAAGAAAACAAAGAGCATCAATCAGGCTTCTACAGAGGATTTTCTGTCTAATTCAAATTCATGATCTGATAATATGAAAATGCCAAGCCTTTGATAGTGAACTGAAGATGAGGATCATGCTCTTGATGAAAACCCTGAATTTCTCCTGGAAAAAAAGGAGTCCATTAAAAAAAACACTGAATAAATAAATATATTACATTTAATAACCACTTTTCCTTTAGTGATAATAAATCCATCCTTTAGGAATTACAATTACTTCCCATGTTGTATGTAAGTCAGAATTACTGTCTGTATTGAGATGAGTGCTAGAGACTGTCTTGAGGTGACTTTGAGATGTTTGTATCCCCAATTGTCTGTTCTTTTTATGCTGGTTATTGAGTTCTGCACCTTTAGGACTGGTTCTGAGAGTGAAGGGGGCAGAAGAAGCTTGGGGTTTGTTTTCAGAAACTGCACCACTCCTCTGCATTCCTTCTCCTGGACTCTGCTGTCTGCAGCACTGACAGGAGAAGGGAGCTCTCCTTTGCTTGTAGTTAGGGTTTTTTTAACTAGCTGAGGCAGAGAAGTTCCCAGACTGTGCCTGTTCTTTTTCTTGGGGTTGATCAGCCCTGCTCTGGACTGAAAACCCAGAAAAACACCAGGAGGGAGCTCACACCTGTGTCCCACCGAGGCCTGGAACACGGCATTTTCCAGAGCAGGAGGGACTGATGAGAGACTGAGCAAGCTGAGCTACACCCCATGACAGGGACTTCCTGAATTTGCCATCTCTTCAGAACAGCAAGAGGTTTTATCGTTTAAGATTATTCATTTTTCCATGTTTATGAATATTTTGCTTATTAAATAAGCAGTTTTTTCCACTTTTCTCCAAGGAAATCTTTTCCTGAAGTAGTTGGTGGAGGGGCCGCTTGAATTTGCTTTCTAGAAGGAACCCCTTTAGAAGTTTCCTCCAAATTTGCCCTTAACCAGGATACACATTACTGTGTATCACCGAGTATTTGAACATCTTCCACATATAATTAATAGAAGTAGTAGATTTGAGGAGCTTGCGGAGGCTCTTACTCTGCAAAAATCAAATTTTTAGAAATCAATTTCCTTGCGGTGTGTATGTTGTACATTATGCAGAGGTGAATTTCAAAATTATATCTTTCTCATGAAGAATTTTCATCTGATGGCAAGTATTTCTGATGAATGAGAGGAGTTACTGTTAGCCTACTTTAGGCTCTTTTTCTACTACTTTAACTTTTTTTTTTTTTTAACAGAGACGTTGATTGAAAAATTAAATACACTTTTACCCATAGCTATCTGCAGATGCATAGCAGGGGAACTCTTTAGGGTTTGAAATCAAGTGTTGAAGAGAGGTATGATCTGGAGTGAGAACTTCTGCTCAGTATGTGATTTCAGTGAGAAAAGTTTTTCGTCCCACCCGGCACAAATTAACTCAAAGAAAAACTCACTTCTGATTATGAAGGCCTCACTGGAGGCAGTGCCACTTAGCAGTTCCCTTGCAAGTCCTATCCTTGAAGCTCCTGTTTCAGTACCTGCCATACTGCCTGACAGCTATTGTCTAGGTGACTATTGCTGCTTTTGAGGGTTTTGTGTCAGTCTCAAGGTAAAGGGAGCAACTCTAGACTGAGCATTAGCAGAATGAATTAAAGATTCAAGGGCATAGTTTAAAAAAATACCAAAAAGCTTTGGAAACACCTAGGACAACATCCATGTGTGCTAGTCAACTCTTGCTTCTCTTGCACTCCATTTTTTTAAACTGTTTGCCCAGATAAACAGACAGTCTTTGGACCAAGAACTGCTGTGTCCCATTCCTAACCTCTGTTCTGAGCTACTGGTGTCTCCCTGGCCCAGCACATACAGCCTTCCTTACCCAAAGAGGAACATCTCCAGTAGGCAACATAAAGAGATGATCTCAAAAAGACAGCTATTGTTTAGTGCTAGTCAGACAAAGGATCTGGCCTTCTATGTTTTATACTCCACTAAATACATAAACCCAATCTGTTTGCTCTTTGGGTTGCACATACAGGCTTCCTCTCTCCCTCTCTCTGACACTGCCAAATGCATACTGTTTTGAGATGCCTGGGATATATTCTGTCACAGAAGGGAAAAACTAAAATTTCAACCATTATGTGGGAGGGAAAGGCTACTTCCCATCCATCTCTAAATCTAATGCTGAAAGGGGTAAAAATATCATTAACAACCAAATCAAACTATAATCCACCTCCTGCATGTAGTGATCAGAAAGCAGGCCTTCGTAGTTGTAGATGTTTTTTAAAAATAGCTTACACTGTTAAATGCAGAAAGGCACAGCACAGAGGAATATCTAGAATAGACTTTTTAAATGTCTTAGAATAACCTTATCTGAGCAGAGACCATGTAAATTTGAGTAGCTAGAAAACTATTTACATTGAAAATGGAACATCACCACTCAGATGTTGTTAATGATATACAGGACCTTCAATATCTACACCTTAGTGGCTCCCTCCACATAAATTTTGGTTGCCAAGAAATGCTTTTTAGTTGCTGTACATCCAGCATCCTAAATTTGTAGCCCATGGGAGATACAATGCATCAGTTTTTGCCTTGCAAAACTCTTCTGAAGAAATCAGTTATACAGAACACAACTCTTATTGAAGATTATTTGGATGTTAACAGCACACATAGCCTACATTAAATTTTCAAGTTCTTGAAAAGCTAGTGTTTGAAGAAAACTAGCTGTT
>VWYP01030090.1:26908-41129 GCA_013400435.1 Pycnonotus jocosus
TTTAAAATTATTAAAATTGAAAGGGGGGTTTTTTTGGGTTTTTTTTTGTTTGTTTTTGTTTTGTTTTTTTTTTGTTTTGTTTTGTTTTTTTGTTTTTTGGGGTTTTTTTTAATAGACATTCCTTAAACCTCTGCCTGCAGGAATTAAAAAAAAATTCAAATAATCTATTTTTTATACATGCTGTTTTATTGTTTTAAGTTATTTATAACTTACCATCTTTAAGTGTGCCTTTTTCTACCATTTTGAGTAGCTGACTTAGAATTCTCTTTTTTTAGAAAGTTATTCTTTGTTGTATCCTGTTTAGACTTAGGCTTTACTTATTTCTCTTAGGCCTGACTTCACTGTTTGTAAAACTACCCTCTTCCCACCTCCATTTGAATGGCTTCGAAAAGGATAGTTGAATCACAAAAGAAAAGTCTTCCTGAGGTCAGTAAACACTAGTCTGCACAAAGCAGCTCCAAAGTCCATGAGCCCTCAGCTGCTGGTAATGGGTGAAAAATGCCACAAGAATGTCTGTCACCCTCCAGTCTCACCAGTTTTAGAGTCTGTCAAGACAGAGAGCAGTGGACTGGACCCAGACTTAGAACACCTCATCTTCTTTTATGCTGTTAAACGTTCTTTACCTGCTTTCTTTATTAAATTCTCATTCCTTCAGTTTCAGAGCTCCTGTGTCCAGCATCTCTTTACCTCCCAGGGAGGGCCAGCCTGGCACTTGATAGCTTGGGCATAAATATTCCCTCAGTACAGATGTCCACCTTAAGAGGCCCTGTAGAGATGCAGTAAGCTGAGTTCTCTCTTGTGCACATGAGAGGAGTTTGTTACGCTTGTGCTTCAACAGGATGGGGACAAAAAAATTGAAATCAAGTAAGGCCACCTGTATTTTGACTAGAAACCAAAGTGGGTATCATCACTGTCTTCTTTAGCAGCAGAACATGGACAGCATATCAAGGCCAGCATGAATTACATGTACTTCTAATACTCTCAAGGTACCTAACTAGTCACTAGCCCTGCATGTCTATAGCAATGGAGAAATTCTTGAGTGGTAGAGAATAGTTGTGCTTTAAATTATGGTATATGGTTTTGTGCTTCTTAATGTTTCTTCTTCCTCCTTCTGCTCTTCCTCTGTGGAGGAAAAAAAAAACAAACAAAAAACCAAACTGGCCAAAGGGCAAATATCACATTTGAAGGCCTTTCTAAATGCTGCTACCAGGACAGTCCAGGGGAAAGAATGAAAAACACATGTTTAAGTTTCTCCATTTCCTGTGAAAATAATAAAAAAGTGAAATTATATGTTTTCTCTAGTGTTTGGTTCAGTCTTGTGAATTTTGAACATAAATATGATGGTCTTGATATAATTCACTATAAGTGAATTTGTATTTTATTTTATATGCTTAGACCAAAGGCACACTTTCCATGATTAAACAAAATACCATCATCCTTCGAATCCAAGCCATTCTATGATTTCGTGCATTTCTCCTAGGGCAACGTTGTGGCACCAGTACATGTAGCAATTTAAAGAAACCCTTCCTCATGCGTGAAAAGGCTTGGGGTTTAGGGTATGAAGGGTAATTTACCTTTAGCCAAAGGACGGAGTAAAGGAAATTAGACCTTTTTTCTCATTGTTTGTATCACTTCATCTGAGAGTATTTAAGGCATGATTCACCCTTGTTGAAGTGTAGCTCCCACACTTAGCCAGCTTCCTATAAATTCCAGAGGATGAAGGTTTAAGAATAAAAATATAGTACACAAGCAAAGCAAAAGTTGTGAAAGAAATCAAGGCCTAAAAACAATTTGCAAAATAGGTATTTTAATCTTTTGAATGTTTTCTTTGAGGAGAGAAAAAAATTATAAAATTACATTTTTAAACAAGGCCAGCAGAAATGTAGAGACAAAGAATAAAGGATTTTTCTCTCAGTGTTTCAGATCACTATCTCCACACTAAGGTAATTTTAGCTGACCGAGCTGTGGTCTGCTCCAAAGCCAGCGATGTGGCATATTGACAGCCCTTGGCTCTGTCTGTGATTCTTCAGTGACTGTGACCCAGCTAAGCCTGGCAAACAACACTGAGTTTAATTTCACATGCCGTGTATAGTTGAGGCTCTGTGAGTATTCTCTTTTCTAAAAAAATGATTTTATGATTTCACATCCTTTAGTATATATGATGAGCAACAGGAACACAACATTTATAAGCAGGCATCTGTCATCATCTAAAAATTGTTACTGCATCTTCTGCAGTGTTGTTTTTTGTTTTCTTCAAGACAATATTTAAATCTAATGGTAGCAACTAATGGTTGTAAAAAGATGAATGTAAGGATTTCTGCTAGGACTGTGGAGAAGCAAAAGGAATGAAAGAAAGACCATATGTGTAGTATATTTGTTGTTACAGCTTGCACTCATTAAAACCATGTTTGTCGTATTATACATCATTGTACTGTAGTTGTAGTAAATGTTCCTTGTAATGCACTTTCAAGTACAAAAATTGCCTCAGAAAAGAGCGTTTAGGAAACTAATTCTATTGAAACCAATGAAGTGTTGACACATTGCCTGATGTGGATTTGTTTAAGAAGGCATATTTTAGGTTATAAAAGTACAGTCCTTAAGGCAAAAATCAGTGACTGCTTGGTATAGTGACTGAGAGAACACTGCAACAGTATGTTCAGCAAGAAACCCCTCATTAATCCTTTCCTGTAATTCTACCCTATTCACCTTCCCCCTTGCCTGACTCAATAGAATTTAAAACCTGCTGTCAGCACAGTAACTAACCCAGAACCCATTCATTACTCAGTTAAGGCATTTGAAATGTTTGCTGATTTGTCCATGAATGGGAACACAGTGTAAATCTGGACTGAGGAGAGGTTTTTTTTCCCCCTTGTCAGTTTAATTACTCCTGTGTGATGTGTTCAAGTGTTAGGAATCATCAGGGGCTTTGACACCCTTGTCTGTTTGAACAGCCACAGCATTTCACTGCGTCCAGCCCCCGAGAAAATCCAAATGTTTGCAGCTGAGAGGAAATAGGCATCATTTGCTGAAATCTGTTTATTTGCGTCAAACCAGACAACTATCATTCTCAGCAAACTTCAGGTGCCAGAAGCCTCTTTTAGAATTAAACATAAGAAACCAGGCATCCTCCTGAATTCTAAAAAGTGCTCCAATGTGACAGAATTAAGCAGTGTAATGATTAGAGGAATAAAGAATTAATTCAGTGGCTCAACTACTGTTGAATGGACAAAAAAAGAAAACAACAATTTGTGGAGTATTTGCATGGTCTCTAGTAATTCCTGTCTCAGTGAATGACCTCTCTAGACTCAACAACCAGAAATACAGTTGCAAGTAAGTTACTCAACTGGACTGCAAGAAAATGTATATGTCAGTCATTTGCGTGATGTAGTAGCACCATTTGGTGATGACATATCAGAAAGGCTGCAGGGGACACTTGGACATCTGTGATGAAGCTTGGAGGGCTGCTCCTTTTGGCAACACCATGACAGCTTTTTGTATGTACCCTGCCTCACAAGTCAGTCTTTGTCATCTGGAGGAGGCTCTTGCTGTTTCTTACTTTGCCATCAGCAATACAGAGTGGAGAGGGCAAGCAAGTTACCATTTCTATTTTCAGACAAATAAGAGGCTCATTCAAGGGAACTTTCCCTTCTGTGGCCTCACCATTTCTTTTTTTTCCGCTCCCAAACATTTCTAATTTTTTTTTTTTTTTTAATACAGCTCTCAGTCTGGAAGCCTGTCTTTATGCTCTTTATAACATGATCAGCTTTGCTCCTCACGTTACAGTGATGCTCACACACATACCCACGCAGCCCCAGCCTGCAATGTCGGCATTGTCCAGCATCAATTGCTCACACAAACCGTGCAGCACCAATGGATCACCCAGACAAGCCAACAAATGCAGGGCTGCCAACAGACTAAATAAATCATGGGGGTAATTACTTGCATCTCAGGGGAACTTCTCCCAAGCTGAATGTGACACAAAATCTAAAACTCCTCTCCGTATGAGGCTTTGAGTTTGGTGGTGCTGCATTACCTTTCACCTCACCTGCCCTGGAGAGAGTGTTTTGGACTGCAGAGGCTCTTGTCCCTGTTGACCTGGGGTTCTGATGCTGCTCTCGTAAATCTCTCCCCCTCAGGCAACCACAAAAGAAATTTCTGATGAGTCTGTTCAGCAAATGCGTTCCTAACTTCCAGTATAAAAGAGGCAGCACTTGCATTAATTGTTGTCTAGGCTCACGCTAAAGGAGTTTTTGCACTGCAGTTTGGGGTTTCATGCTGATCTAGTCGACAAAGTTTGGATCAATTTGACCTGCTACTGCAGTTGTTCTCCTTTGATCCAGAGCAGTTTGTAATTTGACCCATTCAGATGACTTTCTTATAATAGCCCTAGCAAGACAAAACCAAATCAACTCCATTTATCTTAATGGGCTTTTTTTCAGACATGAGGCCTTGCCGATCTTTTGTACAGAAGAAAAAGGAATCTGTGTATCTGATGGGCTTTGAAATGCCATCTGGTGTTTAATGTTATTGTGCTCTGTTCTCATAGTGCCTGTGCTGAATCATATCTTAAAAGTTCAACAAGCATTCACTCACAGCCGCCATTCAACACGATTGTGTCATTATCAAAGTTTTGGATTTATCGAACGCAGTCTGCAAACAAAGTAGATTTTATAGACTCTTCCCCCTGAGACTCCACTGACAGAAGTCTTCAAGTATGAAACCTGTGTGCCTTACATCTTTAGCTGCCATTCAGATGTACAACAATCCTCTTTAACTCCCAGATTTTTTTGAGGCATAATCATAGAGGTTAGAAGAACAGGAAGGGCTTTTATTGGGGTTGTGTTAATCTCCTAGAGGCTAAGTTTTTCAGATCCTAGCTATTTAGATGTGACTAAACTAGATTTCCAAACACTCTGCACCTCTCTCTTTGAAATGACTCTTCAGATGTTTTCAATACTTCTCTATTCATTCAGTATTTCAATGACATTAAAAAAAATACAAGTATGTGTCATTTGCTTCCTGAAAAAGCTTGTATTACACATAGGAAACAGAAAAATAGCTCTTCCTGTCCCAAACAAGATTGTCTACCAAAAGAAAACCTACATATGACAGCTTGCCAGCATGAGTGTCTCTAAATATGTCCTCTGCTCCTGCCTTTTCTTATATATTCCTACTAATATTATTCCCTGAATCTTGACATCCTTGAAACCAGCAGCACAATGACCAGTGGCTTCAACAGGGTCAGGATTTCACCTTCTGTGTATCTAGTTTTCCACCCTGTTTACTCTGACCTCCATTTTGAACTGCCTTTTTCTGGGGGGGGGGGGGTGGTGGGGGGGTGTATCCATTTCCTGTGTCTGCTTCTTGCATTTTTTCTTCCACTTCACCCATTTTTAGTGAAACACAGTGTGAGCCAAAGGACCTCTTGGATGAATTTGCAACCTGTCATTTGAAAGAAGTTATTTCACATGATAGAAACCCAAAATTCTAATCCCTATTTTTAACAAAAACACATACTTATTGTGTTTCTGGTTTTGTACACATGGTCTCCTTACACTTATATTTTTCCATGTAAATAGACATTGGTGAGTATTACTAATCTTTTCTTTAAATTAGAATATAAGTTAATCAAGCAAATATTTTTTTCACATTTAGTTAAATTAATAAACTCAAAAATGTTAAAGTTCCTTTATATAAATTATTGTCAGTTTTTCCTTTAGAGGTACTTTAATTCCTGATCTTGTGTTTAAAGCTTTTAGGAAAGTAATGTAGTATTCTGTTTTTATTTAATAATGTTTGGAATGCTTTTGTTTGAGACACAACTGTGGAGCATTTTTTGCATAATATTTATGAACTATTTCCCCTGAAATGCATTTTTGTTTTTATACCTCAGCGAATAGCTCTGTTTGAGTAAATGATCCATCCTTGACTCATTGTGTATACAGAGAGATCTGTCTTTGATTGTTGTTTTAATAAACTGGAAGTCTGCCAATGTTCTCTGGTAAGAGGAAGAGAGCATTAATGATACCACTGTGAAGCTCGTCCTTGTCTGGTCTTAAACTAAATTTAACCCCCACTGATCCTTTTTTCATACTGAAATGGCTGTTCAGCCTAGTCAAAAAGCACAGAGCAATAACTGCTGTGATTTGAAAGCAAGAAATTTTTACAAGTGCCAAATGTAGCACATTTTAAATTCTTCTTATAACACTTAGAGGACAGTGATTAATGAGTTTGTTATCTATCAAAACCCTTCAATTTGTGTTATCTATCAAAATGCTTCTCTCTTGCTGCCTGGCGCAGGACAGGATTTATGGTAAAGAAAAGCCTGCCATCCATCCACAGTATCTAAATTTATCAACTCCACACATTCATGGAAATATTGTTAAATGATAGGTCTGTAGCTCTCTGGAGATTTAAGACAACAACAACAACAACATACTAACCTAAATAAAAAGATGGGGAAAGAGAGAAATTTTGAACTGCCAAAACAGTGATCTTAAAAAAACAAATGAAGTTATTTCCTTCCAGCAGCCTGAGCAATAGCATTCTCTTCATGCCACCAATTTCCTATTAAAACTAAAATATGAAATTGTCAGTGATCAAGAGACCTTGTTAGCAGTGCTCAATAATATTTCTGATTGTTTTATTTTATTCTGTAGTTCTCTAGAAGTCATCTGCAATATATCTGATAAGGGCCATAGATTTTTATACAGAGAACTCATAATTGCTTTGCTTTGTTCTCTAGCTCTTAAGCTTTCACAGAGAAACCCGTCTGCACCTTGCATAAAGTACACTTCTCTCCATCTGTCAAGCAGGGAATTCTCTGTATGAGAGCAGCAAATGCAGAAAGAGGAGAGGAACATATGGCCTGTCTTAGTCCTCCCACCCCCTCCCCCTGTTACCTTGTGATTGCTCTCTCTCATGCATTTACATTTTTAAATCAATTCGTGTAATGGTTTACCAACCACAGAACACTAGCCAGGGATTGCAGACGTGCCAGTTTCTGCCGTGCAGTACACGCTGCTTCATGGTGTCTGCCCAAAAGGATGAGACCTGCCTTATGTCTCCCTACCTGCTAGGGAAACCACCAGGCTTATTTCTTTTGTTTCACAGTCAATTTAAACTTTGTGCCTTTGAGATTTTTGAGAGCATGAAACAGGCACAATAGGAGATTTTTTTGAACCTTTATTTTACATATTGCAGCCGTGAGTTTTCTGAGGTAAGATCAAAATTTCGCAAAAATGCAAGTTTGTCACTTGCTATTGTATCTGTTCAGTTTCCCACCCATGTAAGAAGCTGGCTAGCACATTGTGATGTAAAGTCAGATTTACCAAAAATCAGCAGCAGTGACTCAGTAAATTTGTCATGTCCCCTTTGCTGTATCCACATCATAGCCAAGTTATCAACCAACACCCACAAAAATTTTGATATTGAATAAAATACTTGATTTTTTTTTTACTGCACTAAGCACAAACACAAGCAACAGCTTCTTCAGAAGACAAAAGAGTGTTTCTTTTCATGAGGATTATTGGATGTAGAAAAATTCAGTGAAATTATGTCCTCTGGCCTAATTCCCAGCACCCATTGGTACAGATGCTTCAGCGATTTTTAAGGCCAGTGTGAGTTCCATGTTTGAGGTTCCACACCATTACGGCACAAAGTGACCATCAGAAATTTTATAAATTTTTTTAAGCTGTTCATTATTTTGTTAATTAGTAGAACAAAGCAATTATGTTGGTAAAATCTGCTCTCTTTCATGTAGTCCAGAAAGCTTGTGGAGGGTAATGGGAAAAACTTTCAAATCCTAGGTGTGCCACCCAAGGGTTGTGCACTCCTGAATATGCTGCTCACCAGCAAGAAGGAACACATTGGTGCTTTTTTCTTAAGGATTTTTGGGGAGTAAGGTGATTACTTCTTTGTTTTAAAAATTTGCTTATTTAAAATAACTTGGCATATTTGCTTGTGGAAGTATTAAATTGCTTAGCTATGGCAACAAAGTCATCAAATGTAAGGAATTAATCAAGCATGAAAAGAAAGGGGGAATGGCAATACTAATTGATGTACCTTTCAATCCTGACCATTCCATGATCTTGAAAAAAATCTAAAAAACAAAAGCTGAAGCATAGTAACAAGAGATTTTTGTTCAGTCCACCTCTAAATTAGTTAGTGAAACTTGACATACAAAGTGCCCTAATGGGTGTAATTAAGTCTAACCAGTCTTCGCTACTTTCTCAATAGTGTAACTTGAATAGTGAAATAACATCCCATACTCATTTTGTAAGGTGAAAACTAGAATAGTTCAGAGAGATGAATTATTAGATTTATGTGCTGTTACTGTTCTCTCCCATGCTCTGGTGACAGAAGTCACATTCCCTTCCAGCATTCCTCCTCCTCCACTTTTCATACTCATAATTACCAAATGCCTCCATCTTGTTTAAACAATGTAGTTCTTAATCCCTCTTTGATGTTGGCAATGTAAGGTTGTTGAAATTATAGCTAGAAGTGTGTATGGATATGTATTCAAAAGCATTAACTTTAGAGCTATTCATCCAATTAACTGAGTTGGAAGCTGTTAAACATATTGAATGTTTTGCTCAAAAACTCTGACCAAATTAACAATAGTTGACCTAATGTATTAGAAATTATGCATAAATGTTCTTTTGTTACATGATGTCTAAAATATAGGATCTTTCCTAGTTAAGTGAATGTCTAGATCTTATAGATTAATTTTAAATTGGATATTTCATTGTGTACATAACAGGTAGGTAGAGAATAGGAAGATAAGAGTAAGTATGAATATCTTTGAGTGAACAACATGGGGTGTTTGGCAACTAATCATGAAAGCATGGCTCCTTGGCCTCCATGGTGCCTCGTGGGGGAGTATTGTGGGTTGTCTTGTGAGAGGGAAATGAGGTTTGCTGCTAAACAAATCCAGGGCCTTGAGGATGTGGAGCAGCAAGAATTGTTCTGAAAGCGTTAAGGCAGGGGGGTGAATTTTCTTTCCAAGTACCTTTTCTGTCATATCTCCCTTGTCTTCAAAAGAGCAACCTTTCGAGCCTGTTGCAGAGGTGACAAGATGTCACAAGAAGCCTGAGTTTAACCCTGAATACTATAAAGAGCAAGATGGAAATTCAAAAATCCAATAACATGGTCAGGAGGGCCAAAGGAAAAGAAACCTCGTCCCTTCTAAGAAGAAATCGATAAAACAGTTGCTTTTCATCATACATTAGCTAAAACAGCTTTGCATAAAGCAGAAGTTTCATACTTGTGACTTCCATTTTTATCCAGCATATATTTTTAATTATACATTAAAAAGCAAGTAAAAATAGAGTACAGTTCATTTTGAAAAGCAGATTTTGTGAATATTTTGCTTTGCAAATACAAAGAAAGCTCAAAATCAGGTTGCAAACTGCTTTTCAGAAGCCTGTAAGGCCACAATTTATACACATAACCAAAATATTTCACACTGTAAGCAATAAGAAGGTTCTGGAGTCCATCAAAAACAAGTGATCCAAGTGATACAGCAACAAGAAAAGGTAGGTGCTGTGCTGTATCCCAAACACACCAACAGGAAGGGATTCCTTGGGAAGGCCAAAGGCAGTCACCATAAGATGGTGGAGTTCAAGATCCTGAGAAGAGGGAATATTAAAGGTCAAAACATTCAAGATCAGCTGAAATGATGTTGTAAGCAACCTGATTGAGTTGAAGACATCCCTGTTCATTGCAAGGAGTTTGGATTAGGTGCTCTTTGGTGGTCCCTTCCTACCTCAGTCATTCTGATGTTGGATTCCATGGAAGGCCAGAGGAGACCAGCTGCTTTTGGCAGTGTTCAATGACAGAATAAAAAGCAACAGGCATAAAATCAAACACATGGGGTTTCCCCCCAACATGACATAATACTTTTTCATTCTTTAGATAACCAAGTACAAGAGGAGGCTACCCAGAGAAGCTGTGGGATCTCCATCGTTAGAGATACTCAAAAGTATGGTCCTGGGCAACTGGCTCTCAGTGGCCCTGCTTGAGCGGGAAGGTTGGATCAAATGACCTTCAGAGGTCCCTCCCAACTCCAAACCTTCTATGATTTTATAAATGCAGCAGCTGTAATTTTTTTTTTTTTAGAACATTAGTTATTTGCAAGTTAGTAAAACTGATTTAATAGAAATAGATTGTTGTTGTCATTTATGAGCGACATACAGCCGTATTTTGCAAGCAGGTATGGGAATTTTGCTCCATATCTGCATACAGCAAGCCTCAAAGATGCAAATCAAACATGGTATGAGAAAGACTTTTCTGTTTATGGCTTGCTGTTTATACTGAGCTATTTCAAAATTCTGAATTCAAGCCTAATATGTAAGATATTTTAAATAATTGATAATGTACTTAAATAATTAATCACTGGAAAGATACTTTTTCAAAGAGGGGGTGCATCTATTTACATTCCACAGTGCCTGAGAAAAGATGGTGGTTGCCTTTGAATTACTAGAGTAATTGTCTCTGGTGACATGCAGAGAAGCTTCACAAAAGCTAATAGCATTAAAAGGTGCCTCCCGCTGATTCTGTGTGAGTGAATAACATGGAAAGAGTTAAAATATATATATTAGGTACTACACATGCATCTCTCCTCTTAGTCCACTGATGGAGCAAAGAATTAGCTATTGGAAAGAATGCAAGCCTAAAGTCTCCCTTTACTCCTTTCCATCCTCAGCTTGGAAACACTGGTGTTCATAATGATTTTCCTATTTTTAAGGTGCTGAAGTTGATGACAAAGAGCTCTGCAGGGAGAGTTTACAGCTCTGATGGTGTTTGGGTTGCTCTGAGTTCCCTGGGGAGGTTTAGCTGAGTACTCTGTGCTGGTGCCCAGATGAAAACAAAAAAATGGAATTTCACTTTTTCATGTAGGAAGACTTCTAAATCCTGAAATTTGATTTCTCAGCAGGTAACCTCTGCAATATCAAAAGGACAAATACATTGGGGATGTTTTCAGGCATAAGGGTTTGTGATGAGCCATTTGTTACCCTACACAATCCTTGTCACAGCACAGTGAAAATAATGCCTTTTAAAATCCATCCTACACTAGCCATTTATGCATTTATTTCTTCCACCCAACAGAATTCATCTGATAAACTACCACATTCACTGTAACTGAAGTAAAGGTTGTCTTCAAATTCCTATTTCATACAAGAAAATGAGAAAATGGAAGATCTGTGCAAGGCAGCTTTGGTTAAGTCAGATGTTTGCGACTATGTTAAGTATACAAGTTTCTATTGATCCTCCACCATAGGATGGACTAATGCAGTCTGTGCATAAACTAACATTCAGCTCAGAAATAAGTTTCCCCATTTCAGGGCATGTATGTGTTAAGCACCCAAACCTTTTGATTACTTACTGATTCACTAAACACTTTTTGAGGTAAAGAGCATACCAATTTTTTTTTAATTCACTCATGATATGTGTAAACATAGAAATATTCTCCTTTAGGCTGATTTTGATTGTGCTCTGTCAGTTTATTTCTGGAGCTATTGGAGTTAATTGTCTACTTCCTTTGTTGTTCTGTTTTCAGAAATAGATCTGAATTAATTCACATAAATAAAAGAGCTTGCAGATCTATTTTTATAGATGTTCCAAAAATCACACACACAAGAATGTTTGTGTAAAACAAAAGTACTGGAGACTGCTATTGTGCCATGCATTCAATATTTTTTTCCTATTTTAATGATGCTTCTCTTCTTTCACCAAGTCTTGAATTTTCACTAAGAAATAGTTAAAAATTCTAAGAAAATATCTCATTTTTCACTGTAGTTAAGCTTAGCAGGATTAAGAGTTTTGTATTTTACACTTTCTAGTAGGATTCTAAAACATCTTCAGCTTATACCAGCTCTTCACGCAGCCACAACAGCAGGGAATTCACATACGAGTTTACTTTAATTACTTTGGACTGCATTGGTTCTGGGTCTTGTTCACTATGTGGATCACTATATGTTGGCAATAACATTCAGCAAGATGAGCCAGAAGTACAGATTCATGGAAAATAAAAAGTAAAGTTGCGTTCTTAATCTAAAACCAAAGCAAAACCCTAAGTAAAAACTCGACCAAAAAAAGAAAAAATCATGGGGTTATATGGAATTCTGTTGTTTCAGATGTTTGTGTTGCTCTTCTGATGCTGAATGTCAGCTCTATCCTGAAGAGACATCAATCCAGTACTCCCAAGGAGTTTCAAAACTAATCCTATCTTACTGGAAGTTTGTTTTGCTATACTTCCCATAATTTGAAACACCCACTTCTGCAGAGTGGATACATGCTTGTGATTTACTGTAGCCTTAAAGACAGCGTTGTATTGTGTAGGGAGTACACTATCAGTTGTCTTAGCACCAGGCATGTTTCAAATAAATATATGATTTGCTGTCTTGCATCATGTGTTTTACAAGCAAGCTGAAGATGACTGCTTAAAAAGAATGATCAGCTGCATTTTTCATCTTAAATCAGCTGGATTCCTCACAATGACAATAACGTCTGTGTTGAAGGTGTTGGACCTTGACTGTTGACCTGATACAAGGATAATAGGTGTGTTTTTAATCATCACTTGTCTTCTCCAGATGAATAGGCTCTAAACTGGTGTGTCAATATTATGTGCGATAAGGACAGAATTTACTCTATCTTCTTTTGTAGTCTTACACTCCAGTAAATAAACCACCTGATTTTGTCACTATTTTAGGTAGTAACTATATATCCTTTGTATATGCAAAGTATAAATCCAAATATAATTCTGCCTATTAGAACAATTACAGTGGGAACTTGGAAGTCTGCTGAATTCCTGGTAACTGGGAAAGGAGGGCACCCTCCTCAAGGTCAGATGGGTGATGGAAGGCAACTTCCATGCCCTTTACCTATAAATATTTATTAAATTGTCTCACAAGGAGAGCTGAGAGTGGGGAGGAAAAAGGTCCTCATAGTTTATAGGAATTATTTTGAAGCTTGAAGAGGACAGCCCCTGTTATGCCATACCCCAGCACTCAGGCCCTTGTTGAAAACAAAATTAGGATGCAACACACAATTTCTGTGGGGCTCTGCTGGATACAATTCACAACAGTCTAGAAACACCCTATAAATCCTGCCATTAGAGCCAGCTGGGACGTATGAGAACAGCAGTTGTGAATGAGAATTCACCTTCAATAAGGATAAAAGGAATTGTCAAGATCGTCTACAGGGTGTGCCTACAAAAACGTAAACTTGTATGAAACCTCTTCACCTTATCTCTTTTCCATTTTCCATCTCAATAATACTGAAGTACTGAAAAATGGGTTGTATAAAAAAATATTAAAAGGGGTGGGGTGGGGACAAAAACTCCAAAGAACAAAATAGAAAGGATGACAACAAGTGAATTTAGATAAACATAGATGTTATCTTTAAAGGTATGTCCCTATAAAACAAATAAATTCAAATCATTATTAGTTATTTCAAGATCAAAAATTTAGACCTTTTTGTGATTTTTAATTGTGTAAAATGCAGTTGAAAGGAGATCAGTTTTCATCAATGTGCATTTACAAGCAAATTTCAATCTGGTTTACTGAACTTCTAAGATCTACACATTTCAGCAGATGGTCTCTTGTGTGACATTTTTCCCAGGAGAGTCCAGGTGCATTCTACTATAGTGTATAGTATCAAATGAACAACTGCTTTCATGGCTGAGTAAGTACTTTCTAAAAAGAAAGACTGCTTTTCTCACAGATCTGATCTATGTTTGTGAAATACGACACTACTATCAATTTCAGAACAGAGAAAAACCCACAGAAGCACAAAACCTCAAACATGATAAATAGCAGATCTTAATCCTAATCCTATTCCAAATCAGTAAAGCACTTCTGACCTGCAGTTGAACTGAGATTTCCAGTCGAGGCAGAAGACCCCATTTCCTCATTTCTATTATTTTCTTCTAGAGACAGGCTATTTAGAAGGGTTTTTCTACCTCTCATGATAAACTACGATTGAGAAACACGGGTTACAAATCCATAAAGTTGGAGAGGAAATTTCAATGTCGTGTTTTGCCTTTTGGAAAATAGAGGGGATATGTCTGGAGGGATAAAGTGTAGCAATTAATGTCAATCAACAGTTCTGGCATAGCTAGGAGAGAGGTGTCATAGAATCTCTTGACTCTGTAGGTGATGATCTGGGGTGTTTGCAGAACCTCTTCACAAGGGAGCAGGTATATATACATACATATATA
>VWYP01030094.1:5474-22996 GCA_013400435.1 Pycnonotus jocosus
AGTAAAATGAAGCAATGGAAGAAATGTGCTTTGGAGATGATAAGATTAGTAAATACTTAGGGAAATGTTTTTTATTATATTTAACAGAACTGAAAAGTCAAACATATTTCCACCTTTATAGCTGTTTACAGATATCTATTACTTCTACTAGATAATAGTAAAGATTGCAATTTAGAAAAATGGAATAATGAGTCCCTCAACTCCTTATTCAAGTCTACACTGGAATATTGGAATGAGCATGAACAAATCCATTTATTTGGATCCATGCTTTCCATTATTTGTTACAAGCTTTCCTGATCACACACACCACACTTCTTTTGTTGAATCTGCAGCTACCTAATTATTTGTAATCTTGATCTCTCCATTCTGCCCTTGCCTGTCATGTGTATTTTTTCTGTTCCTTGACAAGAGTCAGGCTTTGTTTGAAACATCCCTCTCTCCCTGCCCCTTGCAGTGATCCCATACCACATGTTCCAGCACATCCTATGTTGAATGAAAAACTTCTATTTTTCAAGTTTCTTCTTCTGTTTTTCATCTACAAATCTTTAATTCAAAGCATTTTGTATAATTTTTCTGTAACCCGGTAGCAGGGTCTATGTAAATATCCCACGAATCTAACATCTGTATGCCAGCTACTACTGTGCTATTTTTTTTAACTTTATACCACTTTCTCTTTACTCTGGAGTGTCTTTGATATTTCTGTTTCATTATCTTCCTTCTACTTGCCTATCATGTTCTGATTAATAGATTGAGTGGGGGTGAACAGCTAAGCCACTATTTCATTGGGTGACATAAATTAACTCAGCCTTCAAATAACAAAGTGCTTGCAGATTCCTAAGAACTTCTGATTGGATCAACCCTTTTCATAATTTTTCAACTACAAAAATGAAATTACTTTAAGGCATTTTAGGCTGAAACATCTCTGATAAAAAGACTGTTTTAAAGAGCAAAAGCAATTAGACTAAAGGTCTAACAGTAATCAATTTGTTTGTTCATTTGTTTGATTTTTTAAATGACCAGAGACTGCAATAATCAGAGGATTATTAGAAATAAAGCATAGGGTGAGTAGATACTTAGGAAGGTTTGTTAGATTTGGTTGCAATTGGACAAGGGGTTCAGCTATTATACATGTGGAGGCCTGACCTCCTGAACATGGTTGAATATTGTAAGGAAAACTAAGCAATAATTCAACAATAGAAGATGAGACTGGGTTTCATTATAAACTGTTATAGGAGGACACTTATGTGAAGGTAACATCATTGTTAAAGAAGAAACTGAAATTATAAGAGCTGTATAAGGAGGAGGTGAGTTCTGCACCAAAGATGAAGCCAAAGGAATGTAGAAATGAGACAGATTCACTTCAGGGTGTTTGCATTGTTCAGCAGGGGTACTGCTAGCTCTGAGGCGTTCATGTTGGAGAATAATGCTGTTGGGGTGTCTCTCAGGAGTGTCCTCCTGCCTCTCTGGGCTAGCCCTGACACCCCGGCACTAGCGAGAAGATATGGTCTAGTATCTTAGGATACCTTTCCGATCCTGTGGGTTCTTGGCGTTGCTAGAACGTGAACAATGACGAGGAATAAAAGGAAGGACCCTGATGAGTGGACAACAGCTGAGGTTTATTGGGGTCCACGAGGGACCACTTAGCCACCAAAGGGTCTGCCCACCAGATCCTCTCAGTGCAGCACCTTAAATTCAGGGGAGGAGCAAGGAAAGGGGCACAGTGTGGGACCAATCTGTGGATTGGGGGGAGCGGCTCTGGTCATGAAAGACAGATATTATAACAAATCAATAAGGCAGAGGAGGAAGTAACCAGGATTCTGCCCAGTCACTCGATGGTCTCACTGGAATTTCTGGACCCAAGGTCAGGCCCCAAAGTGATGGACAGATCCCAGGGACAGGGATACAGAAGATTGACAGGGGCAGGTGAGGGTGCATACCAAGTGAGAGGCAAGAAAATACAAAGGGGCACATGGAACAAACCATTATAAATTATACAAACAGAATGAAAGCATAAAACAAATACATAGAACTGATAAAACTGAAAACACACCACTACAGGAGAAGATGAGGAAGAAAATTTCCATAAGATGGCAACAAGAGAAGCAAAATAACCTGAATGCATAGTAGAATTCATTCTTCACAGAAGTGGAACAAAAGTCATATCAGTGTTTAAAATTGTAATTATATAACATGAACGAAGGTCATTATGGTGTGATATGTGTGCTAACAAAGTCATACTGTGGAAGGGCAGAAGGAAAAATGGATAGAAAACAGACACATGCAAATTTGGCAATTGCTAAAATGAAAGGCACCATTCTTTCTTTGGAAAAAACATTTAGTATAGAGGTAGTGATTTGGTTCTTCTACTGCTACTCCTGGAACAATAATCAGGGCTTATTGAGTATATGTGTTTACTCCTGAAAATGTCAGCTTTTCCTTTTAATTAGAATTGAACAGCATGAACAAAGAGACTGCTTCTAACATGCAGGATAAAAGTCAATGAAGTTCTGGCATTTATTCAGCCATTTATTTATCTTTTCTGCTTAAAATTAGTTTTCACTAGCCCACAAATTATATTCTCAGATCACTTCAGAGATCTGAGTTAGACAAATGATTATGAGGAAAAGAAGCTGTCCTCCACAATGAGGAGCGCTTTTCTTAGCTATAACACAGTGAGTGTGTCTTAAAAGCCATTTGAAGGCCTTTTGCACTGAAAGGCATATTTAAAAGGGATGTGGCCATATTGACACCCTTGTCTTTGAAAAACTAATGCAATTTTACAGGGAAAGGTTTTGGTGACATCAGCATTTTATCTCATCTGAAGACACTTGTCTATTTAATTATGTCAATCACATTAACATTATCTTAAAAAAGGGCAGAGGGAGATTTTGAAAATGAGATGCTTGCTTTGGAAGTTTGACTGGATGAAGTCAGTCACATTTAGTAGCATGTTACTAGGTCAGGCAAACATTTGTAGAGATTACACCAGAAACTTCATAGCTATCTGCTGTTTATTCTTGTAAGCTGTAGACTTTTTTATTAATTACACCAGAATGGAGAGTAGAAATGAGCAGCAACATTCCAAAACCAAATATATTATAATATAAGTAAATACTTTACCTAGGACATTATCTACATCCTAAAAATGTGTATTTTGAAACTAATGTTATGCCAATGAACAAATGAATCTTTATATTTTCTGTAGAAAAACCACTTTATCTGTAGAACCACTGTTATTAATGGATAAGCTAACATTCTTTGCTATGCTGAACATTGCTAATGCTATGGTTGTAGGCTGTAGTTAATCTCACCTCAATAATTTCTCTGGTGCTCTCACTTAAATGTAACACGGAAGAAGAAATGGTAGCAATTCTTAAGGACTAGGTCTTCTCAAGAGGTGAAATATCTGTGTATCACAACCCTGGTCATGTTAATACGGAATCAGCGACTGGGAGAAATTTAATGTGATTACACTGATCCCTCTCAGGCCGAACCTGTGCACCTGGTGATTCATTGCATCTGAGGAGAGGAGGCTTAAAGAGCAGTAGCACAGTCTGAATGACAGGTGAGGGGGAAATGCTGGCAGTTTATAGCTATGTTATCAGTGAGGTGAAGGAAAGTAAAGTTATATCAGAAGGAGCAGTTGTGTTTAGTTTACACTACTGTAGCAATGCCTTGTTTCATCAATTACAAGCTTTAAGGCTATGACAGGATAGAAGAGAATTTTTCTAAAATATATATATATTTTTCCCTATTTGGAGGCAGAACAACAAAATATTCAGCATTACTCTTATATTGGCATTTCTAGTTTATTCTGCTGCTGTGGGTATGACTTGAATTCCTGAATCCAACTAATACAGAAGGGTTTATTGCTCTTTTTTAAAATGACATATTGACTTTTTTTCTGATGGGAAAACTACGCAATTCTTCATTTATTTTAGCAGATACAAGAATGTAAATCAATGAAGTCCATCTTTGTCTTGATTTTCTAATCCAGTATAAAATCAGTAGGAAAGAAGAAAAAGAAGTGGTATGCCATTATGACACAGCCACAGCTTGGCATTGTTCTGATACCTAATATAACATTCGTTTTTGCTCCTAAGATTGTTTATCATAGGAAGCGAAATAGAGCCTGGCAAACCATATTAGGCTTGCCTCAAGCAGTGCCAGAAGTAAACACAGTTGCTCATATTTACAAACCAGAATATATAAGACAGTAAGAGTCTCATTGATAATTTCAAAACCCATCTGCTCTGCCGTAACTTACTGTATAATAAATGTATCTGAAATGTAACTTATTGATAAAGTTCATTCTCTTTCTTTATAATGTGTTCTAGAGTTTCTTGGAAACAGAACATTTAAGATTTTATTGGAATATTCTGGTATATATTATTAAAAAAACCCCCTTAATACTACATTTTAGCTGAATTATAAATCACTTTAATCTCAGGAAAAGTTGGCTTGCCAGGAGTCAATTTAAACCTTTACATGTCTATTTATACATGTTCATCCATATGTATAACTACAAATTCAGAATCCAAGGCTGCACATTAATGTGCATGTGTAGACTCTGACCTTAGGAGCAGACAATATTCAGGTGATTTGAAACTTCAGTTTTCCTTTGCTAAGCAAGAAAACCCTGTGCACAGCACAGCGTGTTTGAAGGAAGAAACAGATAATAGCATATTTACAAATAGATTCACCAGGTTAGCATGCTCACCAGCATTATTGCACCGTCTGCAAAAGCACATTATCTTTTATGTTATCTAAGAATGTGGCTTAGTATCAAGATGAAGTCTGTGATGTGTCAATATAGCGGGACATAAATAGGACTCCCATTCCCTCCCCCCAAAAAATTTCTCAAAAATATATTTGAAAAACTTAGAATGCATGTTCAATCCATATCTGAATATCCTGCAAGGCAGAATGAACTCAGAACCTTTAGGACTTTCAGAATCTCTAAGTCAGTCTGAAAAGTCTCTTACAAGACTAACATAAACTAATGTCAAGTACAGCATAAAGCAAGTGTAACAGGATAGATGTGATATTTTTGTCCCTGTTAAAGCAAATTATATTAAACTGCCAGATTTCTCAGCATGTCCATGAAGCATCATTCTGAAGGTTGCACAGCAGAAGGATCATAGAGGCAGACATTAATCTGTTTGAAGAATAGGCAATTACAAATGCATTCATTTTAAGTGTATATTGAATAAAGCAAATAAAATTATTGTGATGTGAACATTCATTAACTGCAGCTTTGCTTTGATATTTGTTATGAATATATTATTGATATGTACATACAGTAATCTGTAAAGATTTAATTACATGTGTGATAAATAGAAAATTTGCACTTAAATTATTTTTTTAACTTTAGTGTAAATTGAGATAAATAATAATTTTCTGTGTTCATAATTAAACACTTTGTTTCATCTTGAAATTAAGTAAAAGAGCAAAAACAATTTGATATATAAAACAAACAAACCTAGATATTTGGAAAATTTTCCACTAAGCAGATACCCAATAATGCAAAGAAGTATTGCAACAACAAATATCATGCAAAAATGCTTGTAAGAGAAGTTGAAATGGCACAAATACTAAGTGGAGTGCTGCTCTACATTTAAAAGCCTTACTGAATTATAAAGACTGCTGCTGAGGACAGCTCCATTCTAAGGACCAACTCAATAATATTTTTTTCTAGATTCTCATTGTTTGTGCATTTGGAGCTTGGACTGCTACTTGTTCCCCTGGCTCTGAGCTCCACTGTGTTGCATACATGCATACCACAGTTTATTTCAGACCAATAATATTGTTTACTTGTGTTACAGAGGAAAAACTGATATTACCATGATGTTCATAATGTACCTGATATGTAAAGATTCATTGTATCAGACTACAAATTCAGGGCTGTGAACTTCAAAATCCTCGGTCAAACACACCCCCAAGGCTGAAAAGGCTCCTACTTGATGATTAGAACAGTGTGAAATTTTGATCCTTAATTTCTGTAGATCACTCATATATACAATGGAAAAGATATTTCTTTCTGCCACTGGGATGTGCTTTGCAAGCTGAACCACAACAATGTCCACAAGAATTTCAAACTTCTCCCTCCAAAATTTATGTTTAACCTAACCTACGGCTAATTTCCAATTTCTTTCCACTGTGGAAAGAAATTATCTGACCTTTACTCACTACCCATCTCTGCATTGTGCTACTTTCTCACCGAAATGTCAATTATTTGTATGTCACATTAAAAACATTCTCTAGCACATGCACATTTAATCAACAATATCACAGAAATTGTTCTAAAGACAACCTTTACAGATGGCATTTTGCTTTGTAGAATAGTAGCCACACTAGACTGTCATCCTGATGCTGGTCAAATAAAGACAAAATCCATTTCTGATCTCTTTAGCTGGCCAAAGCCTTCAAGTGTCCTGGAATTTTTGGGAGAGTATAATTTTTTTTAATTAATCTTTGAGTTTTTAATTGCGACACTGAACAGAATCTGCACGTAGGTGAAGAGACATATCTTTCTGTGCAAATCTCACCTGAAGAGACAAGCATTCTTCTTTATGTAAAAATCTCAGGGGGAAGATTTCGGATAAGAGAAGGTTATTTGGTTGCAGCTGGTAAATGAACAGTTCAGAAAGATGGAAAAACTGAGAATGATGATAGCACAGTTCTTTTGTGAATTAACTGTTCCTCAAGCATAAACTAAGACAAATTCAAATTCTGGTTCAGATTACAGAATCATTTATGACGGAAAAGAATATTTTTCCACAGGTTTACAGTTGCATTTAAGAGACAATGGAAAACAAGAAGACCCCAGACCCTATTAATATTTTTTGATTGAACTGTCACGTGAGGGGCAGGGAATTTTGGTGGTAAGGATATAATTGTCCAGTGACTTCTTTGTTCGTATTTCCTCTCCAGAAGCACAGCTTGAGCTGTATATTTCCACAGGATAAAAGAAATAAATTAACTTAGTTCTTCTTGAGATTTTGCTCATGGAAACCTGTGGGGGAGAAGCTTCTTTACAAGATGACCTTGACATGCTCCTGGACACCAATGTCTTTGTTGTAGCGAGGGATCCAAAAGTGAACACAAGATTGCAGGTGTGACCTCACCAGTGCCCAATACAGAGGAAGAATAACTTTCCTGGTCCTGCTGGCCACACTATTGCTGATACAGGTAAGGATTCCACTGGTTTTCCTGGCCACCTGGGCACACACTGACTCATTTCAGTGGTTTTTCTGCCAGGCAGATTTCCAGCCACTCTACCTCAAGCCATGAAATTAACATTCCTTTCCCAACAAGAAATTTACAATGCCATTTTTGAATAAAATTTTCCAATTGTGACTGTGTTCCAAGTATGCATTTCTTGGAAAACAAAAAAAAGTTAGGTGAAAATTTGTTCAAGTTTGTTTCATTTGAGACATTTGAAACATTTGAAACAGCGTGAACATCGCCTACCTGAGAGTGAATGAGAGTGAATAATGTGAGTCACACCCCTTTCATCACATATGTTCTACACTGACGTCAGAAACAAATGTAAGACGGCTTGAGGAAAAACTTTGAAACTCTTTATTTCCATGTGTTGGTGTTGGATTAACATTAAAGTTTATACTAACAAGAAAAAGTCTGGGTCAGAAATCCAAAAAATAACAACTGTTTGGAGGAACTTGGTTCTAAATGTATGTGCACAGCATGGAATTTTAAAATGAACCAGGCTGACAACCACTTACTGCTTCTTCTCCCTTAGATTGAAAAACTAATTATATTAATCAGATTACTGTGCCATAGGGGGTTCCTATAGTCTCTGATTGTGTCACTCTCAACATTTTCCTCGATAAGCTAAAGAGACTGAGCTCCTTTCAAGTCTGTCATTATGTGTATGACAAAAGGAGAAAAATAAAAGCTGCTCATCAGGAGTATAATATATTAGAGATTAGGAATTAGGGTTTGGAGGGAACAAGCATAGGAAATTAACAAATCTACATTGCTGTCTGTATAAACAATTACTTATAAATATGTGAAAGGAATACCACAAACAAAGACTGTAGGAAGACTACCAGAATTTCCAGTCTTGAATAACACCTTTGACTTTTCTTTGATCTTGAGATTTCTAATATTATCTGGGGAAAAGAAGTGAAGTGCAGACACTGTAACTGGACTCAGTACACAGTCATATCCATATAAAACCCATATAGGTATACAGCTATATATAGATAAATATAGATATAAATATAGATAAATATAGATATAGATGATATAGATATAGATATAGATAGATATAGATATAGATAGATATAGATATAGATATAGATAGATGATGATATATATATAGATATAGATATTGATATAGATATAGATACAGATATATAACACAGAGGTAATAAAAATTCTGATTCAATTAAAATATTTCCCCATGGAAAAAAATTATTCATTCATTCATTCATTTACTCCCAGTCAAAATTTTGCCCACAATGACACACGTATTTACTATATATTTAACGTTAATAAACATGTCCTTTTTTTTTGAACATCTGTTACTGAGAGTCAGGACAACGGTAAGCAGTGTGTGCTTGAAGCTGTGAGTGATGACCATGTCCTGGGTTGCATGGGCAGCAGGTGCAGGGAGGGGATTCTGCCCTCGTGAGATCTCACCTGGGGTACTTCATCTGGCTCTGGGGTCTTCTCACGTGGGGTACTGCATCTAGCTCTGGGGTATTCAGCACAAGAAGAACACGGACCTGCTTGAATGGGTGTGAAAAAGGGCCACAAACATGATCCGAGGGCTGGAGCACTTCTGATCTGAATACAGGCTAAGAGTATCATGATTGTTCAGCCTGGAGAAAAGAAGGCTCCAGGGTGACCTTATAGGAGCTTGCCAGTAACTACAAGAGAGCTTCAGAGTGAGTTTTCACAAAAGCATGTAGTGACAGGACAAGGGCTAATGGGTTTCTCTCTGAAAGAGAGTTGGCTTACATTAAATATCAGGAAGAAATACTTTACTTATGAGTGTGGTTGAAACAGTGGAATAGGATACCCAGAAAAATGGTGTATGTCTCATCCCTGGAAGTGTGCAAGGAAATGTTTGATTTGGCTTTGAGGCACCTGGTTTTTAAGGTCCCTTCCAATGCAAACCATTCTGATCCTTCATATTGCTACCGTGTGCTACATTTTCTGCTTCAGTAATTTACTTTATATATATCATATTGTAACTCAGTTTATAAGTGACTTTATTTATGTTAGAAATCATCCCTATTTATTATTTAGGGAATCAATATTTATTATGTAAAAAATTTCCAGTAGAAATTTTATTACTGCTACTTTATGAGTGGTGGACCAAGAAGTAATTCTACCAGGTACTTCAAGATACACTGCTAAACAGACCTTATTCCATATAATATATCACTAAAAGGACTTTGTACTGCTGAACTCACTGCATCAAAGTGGAATTATTCAAAGTCAGAGACTGAATGCATCCTCTAAATTTGCAGTTGTATTCAAAGGAGATAATAAGTTGGAACAATTAGGCTTAAGGTTTATAAGTGCATTTTAATTGACATTAATTACATTAACTCCTCTTAATTCTTTCTTAATCAAACCCTGTACCAGCTGCTCCATTATTTTCTTCGGGATCGATAGCAGGCTGACAGGACTATAATTAACCGTATCTATTCCCAGTTTAATTTACATTTTCTAAATATTGACATACCATTAGCTTTTTACTAGTATTAAGAATTTTCACAGTCTTACAAAACTTACATAAAACTGATATAAATAAGTGTGCCAATTTAAAAATACTACATGCTAATAAATGTCACTTAGGGTGCTTGAGAGTTTAGCAGCAGAATCAGAATGTTGTCGTTACCACATATATACTGCATCTAGCTATTCCTGAAACACAGACATACTAGCTGGACTCTTTTGCCTTCTCTTCTACTAAGATGTTCTTTGACAGTTCAGTGTTGTGCAGACACTAAAGAGTCTTTAGGGCATGCCAACCTATCAATGAAGACCAGAAACTCTTGCACTTGAATGTGCGAATTCATATGGCAAGAAGTGTGTAAATTTGCAATATTGAGTTCAGAAGCCATGTAATACTATTAAATTATCACTTTTTTTTACCTGAGTGTTAGTAGTGAAAAATAGTGAGTGATGAAGTTAAAACACAAGGACAAATTTTGATAGTATGGACTGAGCTGCGAAAGGAAATTACACCATCCTCTGAACCTGGAAGTAAGAATTTGCCTATCTTTGCCCTTCACTACTGAAGGCAAGGCTTATTAGCTAACAAATCATAGAATCATAGCCTATCCTGAGCTGAAAGGGGTCCACAAGGATTGCTGAGTTCAAAACCTGCAGATCTGTAGTTTCTGCATTCAGGCTGACATAAGACTAAGCATACTGATCACAGTGGAATTTATTCCTCTTAACATTGTGAGCTGTTCTGGGGTGTCTGTGTGTGTTCATTGTTCATTCATTGTTTTACTTATGAATTTCTACAGTTCACATTTTCTCATCACTATCACTTTCCCTTTCATTTCCGTCACTTTCTATGTTGTAGGTATTTGCTTTTGGTTTTTGGTGGATGTTTTCATTTCAGATTAAAGAACTTTAAAAAATATTATTTTATTACTTTTTCACTCATGGAATCCAGTAAAATTTTTAGTCATTATTTCAGGTATTTATTGTACTACCTGCTTCTGTGCAAATTTGTTTCTAAGTCTGGCCATACATTTTAGGTATCAGTTATTGGTACCAGTTTATTGGTAGCTGGGATTTCAAATATAGCATATCTAATCAGATGGATTTCATTCCTGTGATCTTTTACTGTCACAATATCTAATGTCACATTCCCATAGGTCAGAAACAGTGGCCAACTCAAAAATTGAAGATAACTCTTACAAATAGCAGTATCATTTCATAGCTACCTTATCTGGTATTTGTCGTGTATTGTAAAGTGAAGGCATAGTTATCCAACATTGTTTACTTCAGACTTTTCAATGCCTCAAAATTAATTAGTACAACATTTCAGACAGAAAATCTGTCCTTCTTCTCTTTTGCTCATTTAATCTATATTGGTTTTAACAGTGTGATAACGTGAATCCCACAAGTTTCAGTACTACCAATTAAGGCAAAATTATGCTCATAAGCGTGCAGTTCTAATGCTTCCTGTTTATCACCCACACTCTTTGTGCAGGCATATAAACAATTGAAATTTTATTTTCTTCAAACATCTTGTTGGCTTGATTAATTTTATTCTTAACACCTTGATTTTAGACTTAGTTAACTCCCCTTTATTCACCTTTTGCTGTTAGCTTTGTATCTCCTTGAGTAATTAATTTAACTTTTCTTCTAGCTGGTTATCATACTACTCAAATATATATCTATGAAGTTTTTCTCATGAGCAAAAATGAATCAGCCCACCATAAGATGAAATTTGATGGGACAGCAGGAGATTAATGTACTAAAAATGTAAGTTGAAAACTGTGATTGTGAGGAATTACGAAGTGTGGAGAGCTGCTTGAACATTTAAGGAAAGCAATAAGTGTTTTATTTCTATGAATAATTAATTATATGTGCAAATATTTTTGTAATGTCTCAAGGCCATAGATATTGGTTTTGTAGTAAAGAAGCAGAAGAGGCATTGTTATGCAGAATTTACTACTAATTCTGAACCAATAGAGAATTCTGAAGTTGTATTTTCAATGAAATCAATTCTATTTACCTTGATCTTCTACAGGACACAGATTCACTCCAAGGTGCAATGTACAGCCCTGTGAATTAGATAGTTCAGATCTTAACTGGAAGATGCTACTCTTTCAATTAAAAACAACTAATAAAAAGTACATGGGTTTCCTCTGAAAAAAAATATTTGTCGATGTCCAGTTTTGATATTCTGAAATTATTTAGTTGGACATGTAAAGAATGTATTTATTTTTTGCTGATTGATATGTATTTATCCTCTCAATTATATATCCAATTTAATAAATGCAAATTTTAGTGCTTATCTGTTCCAATCTTTTGCCATAACTGCTGTTAAATATTTTTTCTTGATATGTTTCTGTAGCTATAGTTGAACTCTATGAATTTGAAAATAAATTCAATAAATACTTTGAATAAAAATTTATGGAATGTGTTTAAAATATTCACTCAGCTCAAACAGTAACACTTAAAAAAATTACAAATAAATTTTTTTTACTGCCTTGTTTGTTGTTGTATTTTAATCTACCAGACACCAACTAATATTTTTTGTTTACTAGTAAGAATAAAACCCTAGGTTCCTCACTCTTCCTATTAGGTTTTTTCTGCTTTTCTTTACCCAAGATAAAAATGTTCCAGGGAAGCTGAGGTACTGACCTGAGCTACCACTACAGGGCAGAGTTGCATCCCTGCTTGTATTCCCCAGATTTTTTTGCACTTTTGGAAACATCTTACAACATACAAATAGTCCAGGTTTGGCAGGATTCCAGTAAAATCCATGTTCTCACAAAAGCCTTTTGTGTTAGTAGACAGGATTGATTTTCCAGCTATGACAAGAGGCCGATTAGCATTCATAGCTGTATATTGCTTTCTGATGAGATCCTGTGCCAGAACCTCCCTGACTGCACCAGACCTTCATTCTGTCAAGCCCACCACTTCTACTGCTTTCCTTTCAAAACAACACAACTTTGAGCAGAACACACAGGTTTGTGATAATTAATATATTCATGGAGCTTTGTAGCATGTGAAAAATTGCTTGTATAAACTGACCTTAGTGACTACTGTAGAACAGTGTAATTATTGCACTCTTAGATTACTATAACTAATGCAATCACCAAAGCACAAAGATATTAATATTTCAACTTGCAGATTGTCCATAAATTTTCTACACAACTTGATGGTTTTAATGTGCAGGCTGTACTATAATTCACAACTAATCTTTTAATACTGTACCTAAGCACAGGTTCTTAATAAATTGCAGCTATAAAACTCTAGGTTTGAACTTAGCTCTTGTCAAAAACTGGCAATTTAAAACTAGAAGTAATCTAATACAAAAACGTTAAATTAAAACAAAACAAATAAACAAAAGTAGATGCCATCCTAATGGCAGCAATTATAAACTAGAGCAAGTTATTATTAACCAGGCCTAGATATTTAACAAAGCTGACTTATTAGATCCATTTTTTCATCCAGACCTTCAAAATCTTATCTGTGTTTCAATGGAATTTACAGAAACAAAGAACATAATGTTTCCTACTTGAATATTATCAAAAGTTTTAAGTGAGAAAATCTAATAAAATATTTCTGCTATAAGTTTACATAGCCTTTCTTATACCTTTGCAAGGCATGTGGTGTAGGCCACTTTGTCAAAGAATGTGTGTTAACCTTGAATTACCTGATACAGTCAAGGCACAGTTGAATAAACTATAAAGTAGATTAACATGCATTTGTATTGAAAGGAATCTGTGCTGCAAATGAATCTTCTCCCTTGAGTTACATCTAGTCTTCTTAAAGATTTTAAAGAATTCTATGGATAATTTTAATAAAAGTCTTTCCTATAAGTATATCATTTAAGATTTTAAGGCTCGGATAGAATGGCACTTGACAAGTGATATTAAAAATAATAAGGCATTCTGTAAGCATTCAGAAAACAAAGGCTGAGGAGAATATGCCTCCCTGAAAAATTAGAAGGGAGAAGTGGCAACAGGCATGGCAGCAGGAGGAGAGGCTGTGGCAGGACAAGAAGCAGCTGGCAGCTCGGCTCTGGTCACAGAGCCAGGACATAGCCCTGGCACAGCAGCATCCCAAGTCCTAGAGTAGGACAAGCAGCTGAAGCACATGTTTCATCAGAGTGGGATTCATTCCAATAGGATGCACAAGTACTGCCTCTGGAACATTAAACAAGCACAATCATAGTGTAGACCCTCACCTTTGCTGATGGGTTCTTTGGAGAAAGTCAGTCCAGCAGGCTGGCAAAGCTTTTCTTGCCTTGGCCTCTCAATATCTTTGGGTCAGGACTCTGCTGGAGGAGCAGGAGCCAATGCTGCAGAAGTGCTTAGAGGAGTGAGAGAAGCTGGTATCTGAGTGGGCTGAATTCCAAAACCAAGAATGGCTGATGAGTGAGGGTCTGGAGCACAAGATGCAGTAGTCACAGAGGAATTCACCATGATGAGACTGGACAAGGTACCACACAGAGTTCCTTCCTGTAGCCTCCAGCACCACAAGGGAGGCTCCAAGGATGGTTTCTTCCCACAGGGGAGGCATTCAGTGTTGCCTCCAGGTGTAAAGTCAGAAATGTCCCTTAGGATAGCGAGAACAAGGCTGTTCCAGGAACAGCCTCTGCCAGCATGTCTGGACATCAACAGAAGCATCAGTCACCTCTGTCTCTCTCCTGTGCCTGTCAGGAGTTTGGGCCAAGAGAGCAGAAGCATTTTAAATCAGCTGAGAGGAAACATTCCTGTGCCATGGGGATGTGTCCTCAGTCAGTTCTGCTTCTGCCTGGAGCTGCCCTGAGGTAATGTGTGGTACACACAGTGCAGCAGAACTCCTTTTTTTAAGGGCTACTGAGATGAAAATAACAATTCAGGCTGAGTTTTTCCACTACTGACAAACTGTTGAGCCTTGAGCACACCCTGTTCTGTCCAACATGGTGAGGGGCTCCATCCTTCCTGGGGAAAGAGTGTAGGTGTGTCTGTACAATCAGAGCTCTGCCAGCCCAGGCCCCCAAGGATGGAGGAATGAGGGCACTGCTCAAGTACTTGATGGTGTTGCTCTGCACCTCAAATCTGTCTGCAAGAGAAGTTCAGCAAGGACAGATCTCCCTCATCTACTCAGGAAAACACGAGATGGTGCAACAGGGCAGGAAACACTTTGGTTTCCCCTATGCCCATCCTAGGAGCTGGCAGACCTGAAGTTATGTGGCTAGAATCTGAGAGCCAAGGAGGAGCAGCTGGAGAGGGACAAGGAGCAGCTGGACAAATCCTGGCAGGAGCTTCACCTGAAAAAGAAGAAACAACTTCACCAGAAAGAGAAGTTGAAGAGGGCCAAACAGGGCATCTAGCAGAGGGAGAAGAAGCTTAAAAGCATGACAGAGGTAAGCATAGCACCTGCTCTGCCATTCACAGCTGTACAGGGGCTAGGAGAAAGGTGGGGCTTCGCACTCCTCACAAAGTTATGAATCCCTACACTGAGCTGGGAATAAGGATATGTGCAAAGGGATATTGTCCCTGGGCAGCGACGGTCCCTGTTCCCAGTCTCCCCAGCTGCTGTGTTGCAGCATTCATGCCAGAAGGATGAGGAAGGGGAGCAGTCCTTGCAGGAGGAGTCCAGACACCAGGAGAGGCTCAGGGCCATCCAGAGAGAAATGAAGCAGCTGAGGCAGCCCCAAGAGCTTCTGCACCAGGCAATCACCCCCCCACCTTCCATCCTCTACCTACAGCCAGTGTGTCAAGGGCCTGAACCTTTGCCAGCTGCTTCTCTTTCTCCTGAGGACGGACGGGGCAGGATCATGTAAGCATGGCTCAGCAGAAGAGGCAGCTTGAAGGGCTGTGCAATGAGTTCTCACACAAGAATCAGAAGATGCTGCTGACTGAAGACCAGGACTTCTGTGCCCCTGTGGATAGCATCTCCTGCACACAGTGTAATATTTCCTGTGTGCTGCTGATGGGAAGGGGTGTATGAGAGCAGATGTGCTCTTATTCTGCTTCTCAGGACAGAGGCTCCTGGGGGCTATTTATACCGGTGTATAAACCTCAGCTGTCAGTTTGCCTCCTCAGGAGCTCCACTAAACTCTCTGAGCCAGGGCAGTGCTCTGAGAGAGTATCAAGGCAGAGGCTGGTGGGTTAAAGCCCATTTGCACTGGAAGTTTGGCAAGGGCTCTGTTGCCCATACACACGGACAGCAAAAAACTGTGTTGCTCTGTTATCATCTGCAATCCCTCCAACAGCAATAGCACCACCCAGCCAGACATCTTTTGCAGGCAGGATGTGTCCACAGCACAGTCTGTGGAGAAGCAGGGACAGCACAGGCTGGTCCATTGCATTCTATGCTATGCTACAGATGCTGAAACACAAAGTCCAGATAGTGAGGTGGTGGGATGTGGAAGCTGGAATACACTTGGAAACAGCTCATGAGAGCAGGGCTGGGTAAAGCATGACTTGAGACTAACATACATAGGGTGGGATGTTTCCTAAAATCCTTACTGAGCTGCTTGGATGGGCAGTCTTGCAGAAGCTGTGGACAATTAAAGGAGTGATAACAGAAGCAAGGACACATAGCTCCTCAAAACTTGTCTTACATTCATGAATAACATCTTTAGCTGGCCAGGGTTGTCCCTCTCCTACCCTATTCCTGGGGTGCATCAACTGGAAGCATGGCTTTGAGCCATTAAAAGCAAGTGATGAGCCAGAAAGTGTATATAAGATATTGAAAAACAGCAAAAAAGAACTTATGAAGTAGTAGAGAGTAAGAAATCAGAGCTGAGCTTAGTATAGCTCAGCTTAGTTTAGGTTTGCTCCTCTTCTCTTGGCTTTCTTTTTACTTCATTTGAAAGAGGATATACTGCTGAAGCCAGTGATGTGTGGCATTAGCAGTGTGATGTCTTAAGCAATGCAGGAACAATTTTCATAAGCTTTGGAAGCTCTGACAAGGAGTAGAAAAGATTAGTACAAAACTTTCTGATAGGAAAGATTGGTACAAAATGAAGGTTACCTTGACAGCAGAGGAGTAGATGGAGCTGATTAGAAAAGTAAGGCATCCTTCCATACACACATTCATGCTAAATGCACACAGTAATAGGTGATTTCTCCATCTGGAATATTTACCCATCTATATTTCAAATGCAAGTGATTCCTTAAACCAAACTTCCTAACATTTCTCCAAGGCTTTCCTATGGCTCTGCTCAAAAAGACTCCTTTAGCTTTGCTTTTGCTCTATGACTGATGCTATTTCAAATGTTTAAAGTGATGTGTGCGCTAAATGATATTATTGGTGGTTGGGATTAATTACTAAAAGTGGTAATTATTCTGTATATATATTCTGACCAACTGACTTCTGGAAGTCCATCTATTTGCTGCTATGGAAAGCAGTAACAATATCAATGGGTCTGTTTTTACATATGTTTCATCTTTGATGCTTTAATGCATTTGTGAAACAGATGACATGACTAGTTTATTACAAATCATTTTCATTACTTCCTTGGGAAGAAAAGGAAAAAAAGATATCAAAAAACTCCACATGGAAATGTCACTCCCTTCCTCTTTTTTTTTTAAAAAATTTTATACTTAATTTTTACTTCTGAATGGAAGTAATTTATGTATATATAATTATGTATAGATATACAATGTCTGGAAGAACATATACAGGAAAGGAATAGCTGAACAAGGAAGGGAGTTTTGATGAATAAGCAGTGTGTGAGACTTTAAAAATGTAGTGAAAATGTTGAATTAATCCAAATTTATGGTGATTTTTTTTTTCTGTGTTTAATATAGTACAGGCCATTGAAGAAAGTTGTGTGGAATATGAAGTGTATA